>CM040243.1:86210688-86503433 GCA_022545495.1 Chrysanthemum lavandulifolium | reverse complement strand
AATATCTAAGCGAGATTGTTTAGATTATTGTTAATATAGATGTTTACGAATTATAAAGCATAGTGTTGTATAAGTACAATTGATGCTAGAGGATTATTAATACTAGTTGTAGTAGGATTTCATCTTTTATGATAAATCTGCTAACTAGTTATGCTCAACATAGAGCATTGTTGCATTACACATTAAGGAATAAGAATACTTTACACTTTTAGAAACTGTAAAGATGATTGTCAGTATGTCGTTGACTTTTCCTACCTAATGCAAGGTAGGGCGACATCTCCGTACTATAACTCTTGCAATAGTATGAGCATATGAGATAAGACACTCATATTATATTTCAAATACTATATGTGAAATTTGAAATAAGTATTCGGAAAGTTTACTCAGATAACTATTTAGTTTTTCTTTTAAAAGAAAGGTTGAGAATGTTGGAAACATTAGGCTTCAACTTACTAAATTAGTTTCATGCATATCTGTTTTAGTATTTGGATAATTGGGATTGAAAGACAATTTTTACTTTATGATGAATAAAGATACTTGGTATTTGTTATTCATTTGTATAATAATTGTTATCCTATATTTGCATGTTTAATCCTTGAATGATTTTATTGTTCTAAACATGTCCATTGTAGGTTAACAATATGGGAATATTGTTATGTAAGGCAAATATGAGTGTTGGTTATATTCTAACGAGAATGTGGATTGTTCCCGCCAAACTCACATGTATTCACTAGAGATGCATATTGGATACCCCAAATTTCAAATATTTACTTTTGGATCCTTGTCATAAGTAAAATATTGAAAATGGTTTGTTAAAATCGTCCTTAGACTTGAGATGCAAGCAAGTTCATTATGTGTGGATATCACTTTTTGTAAGTATCATAAAACGCTATCTCGAATAAGGTAGTTATAAAGGCTATATTTGGAGTGATGTGAGCGAAGATCCACAACACTTGTAGTCAATAAAGAATTTGTACTCCACTTAATATGTGCAAAAAAATACCATGGCGCCTCTCCAGAATTAATAAGATAATTTTTCGGCCGAACCCAAAAGGTAATGCAAGATGATACTTGATTACATTTGGTATATCTGATTAAATTCTATAACGAGATTCTAAATGGTTAAACTATATGGAATGAGTTAGGATCCATATCCATGGTTTAACGGTATCTATAACAAAGGATGATTAAAAGCAAGACATTAATAACCATGCTACTGATAAATTTTTGAAACTATTCTCTCAGACACTTTTAGTTAAAAAGCGAGTGAGAGCGTCGCTAGGCGTTTCCGTTGTTAGTTTTGTGTGTCATTCGACACTCCAACTCCCAAGTGGGAGTTGTTGGTTTGTGGGAGTTTAAAACATGTGTAAACACTAAAAGTGTGTGAGCCTAATGGGGGCACACACGATAAACACGAGAGTACGTGTCGAACATATTTAATACTTGAATCATTTGACCCGTTGTGAATGCATACAACCCGATCCATGCGCATGACCCATTGGACTTGTTCCAGTTACTTGGTGGGTCGTTTAGTGTTATGCCTTGGGCCTAGACACTAGTAAATGATCAGGTTGAGGGGTGTTTGTTTTCTTTGCTTGTCGATCAAGCATCAAGCCCAAGACACAAGTTGGATTGTGTGATATATAAACAAACACATAACTTTGTATGATAGAAGATTCACAGAAGATCCTTAACTCTAAAAACATGAAATCGCACCAACCAAATACCTAAATCTAATTTGTTCTTCTTTTAATTCGATTAGGTTTTTTGTTTGGTTTGTTAATTCGCAAAACACTTGCATCAAGTGATCCAAGTAGAGGTTTTCGAACATGTGGTTTCCTGCTAATTCCTTGTTCTTGAATTGTAGCAGTAGGGAGTTTTGGTTTCTGCTCATTGGTCGATATCATACAATAAGGAGCAGAAGATATCGGACAAAGCTTGTCCGATATCGGGTGACAAAGACTTCTCGGACAGAAGTTGAATATCGGGCAGAAAAGAAAGAGAATTTTTCTTAGGGTTTTCTTGTTCGTGTGGTATTCAAATGATTTTAAGTTTTGATTGGGTTTTATACGTTCTCGACTAGCTCATTATCGAACGTATGCGGTTTTCGTGTTGTGTGTGATACTCGTAGAGGTATCCACATTAGATACTTGGGTTTTCGTATTGGTTTATTGTCCGTTCACTTGCATGCATTAATTTCCAAAGGTTAGTTTCCTATTTTACCTTTTATTCATTAATTCTTTATTATTACGTGTTGACCTAATTGCGATTACTAGATCCATATCCGCTGCGTACTCGTATGCGTTAATTGGTTAACGTAGTTCTAAAATCCCAACAGGTATACAACCAGTGTAGTCAAATTCCAACTAGTAAAGTTCATAGTTTTTACATATTTCACGTTTAGTCCAAAATTAAGCACACACAAAACGTTTTTAACTTATAGTAACACATAAGTCACATTTCGATTATTTTTTTCTAAATTAATTGTTTAAATATAAGTTTGGGGACTAAAGAGGTAATATATCAAAGACTTCAATGATCAACCATGGTCATATCAAAGAACCATAGTTGTATATCTCAAGTTCGTATCTCGATATATGTCATAAAAGGCACTGTGTTCGGCACGTTTTCATATGGTTCTCCTTTCTATAGGAACTTAATCCTTTTAATTACTCTCATTCTTTCCAATTGACGTAATTAAGGTCTCTCATTCTTCTTCTTCTTCTTACCAAAGTTACAAAAACCTAGATTTCAACCAACAACAAAAAATGGCTCCCAAGCGTGTACGTGTATGCAACGTTCTTGATGAACTGGAAACTGCTTCAAGATCGTCTCATTTGAAAGAATAGATGATCCTTCAAATATATAGGGATATTGACCATCAGTGGATGTATCGTTCCCAAATGCTGAACCTATGCCAAGAGCTGTTGAATGATTCCGGAAAGTGGCAAGAGCTCATTGCTGAAATAGGGTTGCTCCTTGAATCCGAGCTTGATGACTACAACACGGCCTTTCAGCGGTTGGTGATGCGTGGGGAGCTTGACTAATGCAGAGTGATCATGCAAGTGGTCGACCTAACTAGGGCAGCCATTGACAAAAAGCTTACATTCTTGCATATGCTGAGGCGAATGTAGGATTGCGGCTTAAGTTCAGCAGGGCATTTTGTAAAGTTTTTGATGGGTTTTTATGTAGTCTGTTTAGTTTTTGATGTTTTCATGTGAAGCTTTGTTGATCTACTTTTTATGTACCCTGTTTGGTGACAATCATATCGAATATATAATGTTTAGTTTATGTTCTTTTTTTCGTTTATTGTGTTGATTTTTGTGCGTATTATCAGATTTAGATTTGATCTTTGATTTTGGACTAAACATGAAACAAGAAGCATGCAAATGTGAAATCCGTACAACTTTCTAGGTGGATTTGGGCTAAAGTTGCAATATACAAAATCATTTTATGATTTTAATATTCAAATTATGACAAAAAGCATACAACGTGACAAGATATTGAAATGGGGGAGTAAAGGTTTCAAATATACAGTAACAAACAACATGCCTTTCAAACCCAACTACAAATATATATATCTCATGTGTGTATTTATTTGACATTATTTTCCCTCAACTCATTTTACTCCCATTTCAGATCTTCACTATAATTGTCATCACTTTCTTCTCATTATGTCAAGCGGTAATAGAGCTAACCTCGACCAAATAGTTGATGATAGGTAATGGTCAAATGTGGTACTAAGAGAGGTAATACTACCAGAGATTTATGAGAGATATAAGAAGAATGTTGAACCAAAGGATCAATTGCCAGCTGAAATTCTCGAAGATCTAAGAAGAGAAGTATACAGTGAGGAACAAGTACAAGTTGTGAATGCAAGTGGTAGTGTTAAACTTGAAGTACCACATTCGCAAGTTGAGGTTCCTAGTAGCAGTAGCAAATTTGTAGGGAAGAAACCTAGAATCGAGGAGAGACATAGAGGCTACTCAACCATCTGGCAAGATTGTAATGATCAACCAAAGCAGAAAGGAAAACGGAAAATTTTTGTAATAGGTTTGTTTATTATGTGTTTTGAACCTTAGACAATGTGGTTTACGTATCTGCACATATGTTTTATGTTTTGCACTTATGTTTTGTATTTTGCACTTAATAGTTGGTGAAGTATGTTTTTCTGTTTGCACTTGTTGACCTTTGTTTTTTAACCATTATATGGTAAATTCGTGTGTTTTGACCCATTCTTTTTTGTATAGCTTGTGTGTTTTACACTTTTACCCATTTTTGTTAGACTTATATATAGTCAAGCAAAAGGCACTTTTACAAAAAACTGATACTTTGCCACAAGAAAATACCACAAACAAAGACTTGTACAAAACACTCATAAAAGGTTACATATCTATTCAAGTTAAACATGTTGTAAAAAAAAAAAACAACAACCTTCTCATTACAACATTGATTCCTTCAACATAAGATGACAAAACAAAAGCTTTACACCCATCCAAGACATACCAACTTCACCACATAAGCTTCACAACCATCATAAACTATCCATAAAATCAACAAAAGCTAAAGACATACCAACTACCATCATAAACTGCTCCTAGACCATCTTCCTTTTACCCAATTTTCTTGCTTCTAGATCTTTATGAACTACTGCAAGGCATAGAATGAAATTGCTTATTAGAGAAGGTCTTGTAGCTGAAACTTTTGGAGTTGTAAGGTAAAGATGTTTGGAGCTGGACAATATTTTAGCTTGATGATGCTTTGAGCTCGAACCTTTTTTAGCTTGAACATGTGATTTGCCATCATATATTGATTCAGAACTAGAATCAGAACTTGAATCCCAACTTGAATCAGAACTTGTAGAATGATTTGTTGGCAAATACCAATGAAGCATCTTTACTTTTGAACTGGAACCTTTACCAGCAGTAGTTTTTGAAGGAAACTTTTTAACCTGGGCTTTTTCTTTTTTGCTTTTATCCTCCATTTACTCAAGGCTTGAATTGTCAAATATTATGATTTCTGCAACAAACAATATAAAGCTTGAATCAGCAAATGAGCATAAGAAAATAGGGTTCATCCGGATAGATAGATTTCCTTCAACAAAACTAAAATCTATTGCTAATGCTATACAAGTTAATGCTACATTTGCTTCCAGTAAATATAGCATTAGGGTTTTCAAAATTACCTTTGTTCACCTTGTTTTGCTCTGCCTCCTTTGCCTGCTTGGATCTACCAAACACTTCTTCAAACTTTGCTATATGCTCTACCTCGCTTGCCTACTTTAACTTATGATACAAAACTTTAAGATTCGATATCCTCTTTTCAAGAGCTTCAATCTTTTCAATTCTCTTATCTATAAATATGTACATATTTTAAGTTAACTACTATACTACATTAAGCACATGAACCTAGGGCAATTAAGATGCTTATGACAAAGAAGCAACATAATACACTAACCTTGCGCAACCTCCTGTTGATTGCACTCCCTTTGCCACAAATCATCCATTATCACCTAAGCCATTGCATCGTCATCATACCATTTATTCCCATTGTTAGGAATCGAAATTCCATAAGTAAAAGAGTCGGTCACCCCAATTATTATCTAGCCAAAGTTAGCTCATGAGACTTGTCTCTATTTATGTTAGTTATTAAATAAGTAGTAGCGTAGAATAGTATAGTGCAACACCGTGGAGGAAGGACGGGTCTTTACCCATTGTATCCACGATCCACAGGCCGTCGGGAGGTCGTTTAGTCGTAACCTATAAATACCCTCTACCTTGCAAGGTAGAGGTTGGATGTTCTTTGGTAATCTAATATTCCACAAGTTTCTCTTACTAGAATATCCCACTTTCTCTCTCTAAAATCATCTATGTGCTTAGTGTGTTAACGTTATGTTATGTAAGTGAAATCAATATCCAACAATTGGTATCAAGAGCCATGGTTAGATCATATCTTGCACATCTTTGGATTTCTAGTGGTTTTAGGTGGTTTTGAGTTTGAAAAAGTTTAGTGGTTTGTGCATCATTTGGTTGATTTCTTGTGTTAAAGCTTGGATTTTGTTAGTACTTTTATGTTTAGAATCATCACAAGTGTTTAGGTTTTCATTTGGTAGCTTGAATCATCTTGGTTGGGTTGTTTTGGATTGAAAAGTGATGTTTGTGATGTTTTCTTGCTAGCGACTTGACCTACGGTTTCTTTTCTTGCTAGCGACTTAGGCCTAGCGACTAACGATACAAGTAGTGGATGCTCCACTACGGTGGCGACTTGGTGTTAGCGACTTGGTAAGTAGCGAGTTGCTATTTAGCGACTTGATTCCTTAGCGACTTGTATCTTAGCGAATTGCTTTGCCAAAATTTGGCTAGCGACTAGAGGCTTAGCGAGTTGCTATCTAGCGACTTGTCTTTTGTTTAGCGAATTGGGACTTTAGCGACTTGGTGGTATAGCGACTTAGTAGTTAGCGAGTTGGTTCTAAATCCCTAGCGACTTGGGTGTTAGCGACTTGGTACTAATATCTTAGATACTTGGTATTTAGCGACTTGGATGTTTAATACATTGGTGTAGTGAAGCAAGATACTTATACACAATGTCTTACATCACTGATCCTTTAATCACCAAAGTACTTGCTCTCTATGATACCACACAGAATATTGAAGCGGGATGCCTCCACAGATGCTCTACATCTAATGATTCAACATCATTTAATCAAAACAACTCAGATGAGACACTCTTAATGTTGACAAATGATGCAAACAAAATGGAATGCACCAGTGAGCCCTTTCAACATCTCCATCAGCTTCTCAAACTACTATTATCTACAACTATGGATCGAACAAGCAGTGCTATCCTTCGTCAGGATTTTCCCACTTTGACAAGAACTGTGTTACTTAACTTAGAGCGACTAAGGATTCAAATTACCAAAGAAAAGTTCTCAATGATGATTCTCATGCGACTCTTCAAACTATCCTCAATCAATTTCGACCACTTATCAGGAAGAATATTCCTCGATTTTGATGATGACATGGTGGAATCTCATTCAAGAAACACTGCTGGAATGGAAATTCATGAGTTCGAAACTCATTTATTCAACTTATGAGTAATATGGAAATATACATCAAGGAAGCGCAAAGAGAATAATAAGTTGAATGAATTGAATGAGTGTCAAGAGACACTATGGAGCGATTGTGACAGTCATGCAATAGACCAGTTGAACCGATGAATGATACCGAATGCGAAATGTCGATCGCAATGAAAGAGGATGAAGACAACAACACGATCTCAAATACTCGAGTCGAAAAGGTATCAATCGATAAGGTACATAGCGATCACATAAATTCTCATGTAAAGGTACGACTCTTACTCGAACATAACATCATGAAATCGATCTTGGTTGTGCACGAATCTAATGCTAATAACATGATTGAAAAAGGGTATATGATGAGCTTTCAAACAAATTTTCAATTCTTGAAAAACATTGTATTTCATTGCAAATTGAAATACAACAAAAGGATGAAATCTTTTATGCAAAAAACCTTGTACTAATCAGGAACTTCCGAATTTCAGAATTTTTGAAATTAATCAATTAAAATCCAGATTCGGGACAAAGATTCGACCATAGGCAATCAAAATTACTTCTTTCGAAGTGTGAAACATGATTGTCATGAGATGAGTGATACACTAGAATCTAGAAATTAGAACTAGCTCTATGTGTGTCCAACCTACTAAAAGAAAATGAGCATTTAAGGAAGAACCTTGAGGAAACAAATTCTAAGTTAGTCAATCAATCTAACCTCTTGATGAAAGACATTGATGACCTCAAAGCCCAAATTCGGGATAAGAGCTTCAATATTGTTGCCCTAAAAATGAGCTTAGGAAGTCTATTGGAAATAGGAAGAACACTAAGTTTGCAAAACCTTCAACTTTGGGAAAGTCAACTGTTCGAACCACTCGAAGCGAGCAGGTTATTAAACAACCTAATGCCTTTAGGTGCGAAAGAGTTAAACCATCGAAATCTAGGCTTACCTCCCAAGTTGATAATATTTACATTTTGTCAAAACCGGTCACTTCATTGCCTAGTTCGATATGATGAATCTCAAACCTCGGTTATGTTCAATGCTCTAAGATCGAAATACAAAAATGTACAACTAGCTCTCATGCAAAACATCATTTGGTGATCAATCCCTAAGAAATACTCTAATCACAAAAGGACAAATAGTCAAAACAAGGTTGTGCACACATTCGGTTCAACTAACGATTGTTTCAAATGGATTCCCACCGGCGATTTTTAAGTTTACAGGACTTAAGCGAACTTACATTCCTAGATCATGCCTCAGTGGATTCCCAGGAAAACTCTTCAAGAATATCGAACCTAATAGGATCCCCATTAATGATACGTCGTGTTATCTTGTGATGCATCCAAATGTGAGATTAAACATGTCACTAACCCTTCTATGTGCAATTCTACATGTGCTTCGGTACAATGTGCTCTCAGTCTTTTCCAGGTACAATGCTAAACTCAATCAGGAACATCATGACTTGGTTTCCATCAGAAATGAACATGGCTTATTCAGGAGCTATAGCATGCCACAACTAATGTACCTATTACTTTGACTCCTATTCATCTTGAATCAGGACTCGCTCCGTTATATCTGTGTATAAATTATCAAAAAAAAAAAAAAAAAAAAAAAAAAAAAAAAACTTTGTCATTTTAGTCCATCTAATAAAAGATTTATTCGCTGTCATCGATAACATCTACGATCCTAGAAATATCATTCAATAATGATACGGGATCATAGATGAAGTTCGAACAACTAATATTTCTTAAAAAAAAAAAAAAAAAAAAAGCAGGTTGGTTAATGTCAATCAATGGTCTTTGTTGACATTGATTGAGGAGATTTTTTGTGTATAAGTTTTCTTGATTATCTATGCTATACTGTTGATTGGTTTATGGTGTTTGCTCGGTTGTAGGTTGTGGTCGTGTCTTGCTTTTGTGATTATCTGTTATGGTGTTTTCTCGGTTGTAGGTTGTGGTCGTGTCTTGCTTTTGTGATTATCCTTGTGTACCCATGTATTGAGTGCTTTGCATTGAATGTTTATTTGATTCATGGTTATCATTGTGATTATCTATTCTATCGATAATTATGTTATGGCCATGGATTATTTATATCTTATATGCGAATATGATTAAATTACACCGTTTAATGACCATGTTTGCAACTTCTTGTTAAAACACTAGAGACTTAGTCAAAAATCTTTGATAGCGACTTACCACACTTGCCTCTAAACCACGGGGACCGAATGTGTCAATTAGCCAAAGTCTCCTCCTATACCCCTAGCGACTTAGCATTTTTTATATATAATTCTTAAATAAATTTTTCTTTTCTTTTCTCTCTTTCTTCCTTCTCTTCTAAAACATTCGACTTAGCGATTTAAGCGTGGTATGATTCTAATCTCTCATTATTTGTTCTCACATACGAGTTTGTGTTGGGTTTCTAACTCGTCCTTTTAACGGATCCCTACGAGCTCGTGAATCGTGACATTTGATTCCCACCTAGGTTCGAATTATTATGTAATCGTGTTTTGTTGTAATGATGATGTTGCAAGTGTATTAATTGTTTGGTATAACTGATCTTGAGTGTTTGATAATGTGTTTCCATGTACTGGTGTTGTATGATTGGTGGTTTGGGTCGATTATTTGTTGAAATGATAATTGTTCTTGTTAGCGACTTAGGTATTGTTCTTGATAGCGTTTTAGCTTATCTGTTCATCATGGCGAGTTAGAGCTGTTAAGTTTGCTCAAGATAGCGACTAAGGTGTGTTGGTGCAGGTTGATTAAGCATTGCGATAAATTGTTCTTGATGGCGACTTAACAACTTGTTCTTGGTAGCGAGTTAGTTTAAATGTTAATCGTGGCGAGTTAGTACTCAACTTAGCGACTAAGTCTGTGGCGACTTAGTGAATTACTTTCTAGCGACTTGGGTAGCGACTTAGTTGTATCATTATTATCGGCGACTTGTCTTTACAAGTTAGCGAATTAATAACGATAGCGACTTAGTAAGCAGTTTGTAGCAACTTGGTTATATTCTTGTTCATGGCGACTTGTCTTTACAAGTTAGCGAATTAGCAAATATAGCGACTTAGAGAGCTAAAGCGGTAGCGACTTGACGTGGTCTTGGTGATGGCGACTTGTCTTTACAAGTTAGCGACATAGTTCACTTTCATGTAGCGAATTAGTCGGTTTGGCGACTTGACCATTTATGACTTGAGACTTGTTTGGTGGGTTTTTCTTCTCGGGGTCTAGGGTTATTAAAATGTTTAAAGGTAATTTGCTAAGTTGATCTCATTCTCACAATACTTGTTTGAGTTTCTGATGCAACTTGTTGGGTCAACTTACTCTATGTAATTTGCTATGACATTTCGTTTAGGCAAGCGGTACTTGGTTTCTCTCGTGACAACCAAATGTTACATCTTGTTTCATACATATTTGTTATATCACTTCTACATTTGTATCTTGACTCATGACAAGATTCCTTTGCAATGCACGCTTTAACCTTTAATCCCTTAACAACTCGTCGTGTGAAAATCTATCAAAAGGAATCTGCTTCATTGAAATGTCTCACTAATGCCACTCAATCATTCTCTATATGATTTTGGGAACTCCTTACGAGTTACTATTTACGAGTGTCTATGTCATAAGGGTGCTCTCAATGTTGTCTCACTTATCATTTATTATCTAACTCGTTCCCAATCATTCTTGTTGATTGTATGTTTACTCGGATCATCAATGGCAAGTTCAAACCACGAAAAGATCGTTACCCTTGGCATCATCCAAAGTTCTCTCGACGAAGAAATCCTTCCTAGGAGTCAATGGGTGATATTGGAAAAAGTAAGCATTATGTGGACCTACAAAAGCTACAACAAAATCCTATACTCAAAGTGTCTATTGATATCCTCAAGAACACAAACTTCTTGATGCCATTACCAAGCAATGCTCAATTCCCACCATTTACATTCAACAATTACGGAACACCATTCAATGGGACAAAATCACTACTCAATACTCTTGCAAAGCGGATGATAGGGAGTTCACGATTGATTCGACCATTCTTAGCAAGGCTCTTGGAATCACCCATGTAACCCCAACCTTAGTTCGAATCTCCACCGGTCTTGACGATCTAATTGTCTTTCTAATTGGTTTGGGTTATCGAACAACATCTTAAGGGCTTCCGACATCATCATCTTTGGACACATGTATCAACCACAGAGCTATTACAACTATTCTCAACTTGTGCTTATCGGCAAAACATCGGGGTTCGATAAAGTGAGAATTCCCATCTTGCAAATCCTATGGGGTATTGTCAATAAGGTTGATGTGAATGTCTCAGATCGTATTTGGGAAGAATTTTCTTTATCAATGAACACATTCATATCTGATAGAACAAATTTTACGAACAAAGCTCAAGGCGAAAAAAGCGAACAAGCTAGTGATTCCCAGCATCAGATTTTCAAAACTTGTTATCCAGTTCTTGCAACAAACTCACAACTTCAACCCTAGGATTGAATCAACTCTACATAAAGCAAAAGATGAATTTGTTTTAGGAAACCTTAAATATGTTCCTAGAGGTATGGATAAAGAAATCTTTGGATTGCCAATTCACGATATTCTACTCACGGACGATATCAAGAAGAAGGACTACTTCAAGCAGTTCATGAAAATTGCTGCCACTCATCGATAATGTCACACCCACTCCTCACAACCCAATGCTCCCAAGTCCACCTCGGGTTCTGGCGTCTTATGCCTCTCTTCCTAAAAGGAGGCGTGAAAGGTCACAACATTCGGACTCCACATCCATGAAGCAGAAAAGTAAGAAGAAGAAAGTGGTAAAGGATAATGTTGAGGCGGGGTCTCGGGGCAATATGAGATTGGTGATGAAGATGATCTTTCTGCAACTTGGAATCCAGAAAGCCTAAAAGTCATAATGTGAGAACGCCGGTTGGAGGAGTTGTGTTGAGAGAACACGATCAATTACCTCGACAATCCACATCAAACACGAAAGACAAAGGAAAAGGAGTTGCTAGAGTTGAAACCGAACAAGCCGCTCACTTGCTTTTACAATCTCATCATCTCCATCAAGTACCACCAATCAATATGAGCTAAAGAAAAGAAGCTGAATCATCTCCGCTAAAGAACAATCTGGTTGGAAAAAGTGTCAAAAGCGTTAAAAGAATCTCTTACACTTAGTAAGACCAAGTCTGCTCGAAATGTTGATATTTTGTTGCATAAAGTCTCACAGAGAATCTTGAGACAAGATCGATGAGACCTTGCGGATGGATGAACCAAATCGTCTACCAACTCTCTATCTTCACTTAAGGATCTTGATCTGATTTCACTTTGGGAGATCAATACTTAAATGACAAACCCTTAGATCTTGCACAATCCATGTTTACGGTCAACATTGACAAGATACATCAACCATTCCTCCGATGTCGACATCTTCACTCTGGCGAACTTCCACCTCCCAAACACGCTCAATCAACTGTACTAACACCACCTACATCTTCACTTACCCTGAACCGGTCATTACGATTCTTGATATGGATGCTCCACTGCGTCACCACCTCAAATCCTTACTTCGGATCAAGCGCTGACAGGCGGTAAAAGGATAAAGCTCTTGAAAGGCAACTTCCGAAATCTGTTGATTCACTTGAGGATCGTGTCTATAGATTGGAGCACCTCAACTTCGATGAAGGGTTGCGGCCGCCATTGAAGGGAAGTTAAGGATCTTGTGGAATGGGCAATGGAAGCTCCTCTTCTTAGGCGGTTCAAGGACCTACCTATTGCCGATATGAGGCTGCTCTTTTAGAAAAGATGTATGATGTTGAAGAGGACAAGCATGAGGTCCACAAGAAGCTATATGAGGCACTTGAAGAATCAATTAAGTCGACAATCATGAACGATACTTAATTGACATCGAGAAAAGGAAGCTAAGAAGAAAAGGAGGGCCATTGTGTTGGAAACACTACGGAAGACCGTAAAGATCCTCCTCCACCTCCACCTCCAACGGGGTCTTTGGAATCTCTGGGCTGGTAAATCTTCTCGACAACCAACACACCTCCACCACAACCACCATCATCACCGCCAAAACCTTCCAATCAATCAAGTCCTACAAAAGAGCAGTACTAAGAAGAAATCTGCTGCTTGGACGACGGTTGATTCAAGGTTCACATCCACATCCACCTCTATTCACGATGATCAAATGGTTCACGAAGAGTCGCATGTCATGGCGATTCGAACGAGATGAAGATGATGCATCAACAAAGCATATTCCTAAGCCATCGAAGATTGGTTTGATACTTACATGGTGGGAATCGCACTAGCACATCCGAGTAGCACTTTCAAGGACACAATTCAAAGTTGCATTGTTGAAGATAGACCTCCTACTCCGAACCTACATGGACCATCCCAGTCGACTCGATTATTCGACAACAATTGGGCATCAATTATCACCAATAATTATGAAGTTCCGGTGAAGACTCTCTTACGCACTACTGCGGTGATATGGGAAGCTTTATTAGATGGTTTTGTGAGCGGAAGAGTATCTCATCCATAACTCCAAGAGATCTTGAAGGACAAGCTTATGAAATTGTCAAAGTCTTCCACTCGGATGCAAATCATCTTCAATATCGGATGGAAGAATGCCATAAGATCTTTGAATGACCAAGTCGGTGAGCAAATTAGTCGCTTCAATGTCAACAAATCTCTTCCTCTTGGTGGTGAACACGGTCGGATGACCATTCGGTTGAATTCTTCTTCAATCATGACTTGGACTATCGTGTGCTCGCTCTGTGAAAAAAAAGACCAGCTCTATCAATTTCAAAGATGAAAGCGCAACCTACTCGATCGGGGCTTGAGCAGATGGTTCTGATCAATGCAGGTTGATGAAGAGCGAAAGTATGATATTGCCGCTTCATATGGTATTTCTCCTTTGGTGGTTCAAAAGAAGAAGTTCTACATCGAAAGACATGGTGGCGATAAAAGGCGCAATGATGTTCGATCAAAGCGCAAATCTTAAGTGTTGTTTGTGTGAGATCTTCCTATCTATGGATATGAGTATTTGAAGAAGATAGTCCTTAAAAGAGCGGACTTCAAAGAGTATACTATTGAGGAAAGCGACTTCAAACATCTTACGCCAAATGATTTGAAGATCTCTATCTCTTGAATCTTCAAGGACACCTTGAGCATTTACTGTCCGTGAGAAAAGGCCCTCTCTGCATTTGTCACTCTTTGGATCGGGGCTTAGTCATTCGAAAATGAGTTGAGGACTTTCGACTTGGCATAGAAAGCTACCAAACCGGGATCAACCTTACAAGTCCACAATGGAATGCAACAGGGCATGAATTTCATCGCGAATACAAAGTCCTTGACACCCCTAGAGCCGTCATCTTCACCGACGGATATGGGTCTCGCATGCTTATCGACTATGTGAGCTCTACAAGTTTAGTGACGGTACTCTCAAATTGGTTGAAGAAGAACTTGACACGAGTGAAAGAAATCAAAATTGACATGAAATCTTGGGTAAAGACTACCTTTTGAATGACGATGACAAAAGCGGTGTGAAGATTTCATTCTTTGCAATCGGTGAAGACTCAAGACTCGAAGGATCTTCCGACCTTGAAAGTTTTGTTGGTGGTAGGCTTGGGTGGTCATTACAAACTTCTTGAGTGTAATATGTGGTGTACTAACTTTGAATGAAGACATCTTCGAACATCTGCGACTTGTTGTGTTTTAATTTTGTGTAATATGTGGTGTACTAACTTTGAACAAGCTGTAATGCATGTAATAGTGCTAGGTTATGTCTTGTGTTTCCCTTGTATCAAAGGGAACATCGTGTTGTCCACTTCGATCATATAAAACGGACACATTTTCTCCAACAAATATTTTGTCTCATACTTATTTAAATCACTTAAGATCCAAAATCTCAAAGGATTTGAAGATCGGGGAGAAAATGTGATATAAATATGAAAGATGTTAAAGATGACCAACTTTTTGTGCATACTACTCTCAATATGTGCTAAACAATTTTCGAATCTCGAAGCATATATTAAGGGGAGCATTTTTATGAGCAAATTCAAGACATCGGTACAACTTTCCACTTTTCTAAGGTACCTTGATTGTATGTTAAATGGCTTCTAATCGTTTGGTGATCATGATACGCACTTCAAAAGGGTTCCCTCGGTATGTGCAAAACCCTCTTTCAAACTTAGAAGCACATATTGAGGGGAGCAAAATCATGAAAACCTCATCCTTCCCGAAAATGCTTTATCTACTTGATTTGATTAGGAAGTGATGTTGATATCTTTAGAAAATGGAATTCAAAGTTAACTCCTTCTCTTGCCTCCGTGTACAAAGCGATTTCAATCACTTGATGCACATGTTGAGGAGGAGCTCTTATTCTAAAAATATCAAAAACAATTCGGTGCAAAATGCTTTGATAATATATCATAAGCACTGGATTGATTTTCAAATAGTTTTCAATTGGTTTCTATGGCGGATGAACAATACCAAATAGACCGACCAACTTTACTTATGTATGGTGATATAAGGATGATAAGGTTAGGTATGTGTTCCCATGATCCGCCGAGCCGGAGGGATCTACCGAGGACTATCCACTAGTTAGTGTAGAGTTCTTAGGTATGATGATAAAAGGAGAAAATGAGATATGGGAAGAGTGCGGATGAGGCAGAGCTAGTATTTGAACAAACCCAACAAGGTTCTAGCCATGAAGTCTCGGTAAGCAGAAGGGTTGAAGAATTAAAAGAATTGAATGAGAAAGGGTGAAAACAAATAGCCCTCCATTTATTCAACCTTAGAGGCGAAACGGGCACAATTCATATACTCTTGATGGTAACATTGGTATTGAAGACAAGGCGTCATGGACCCGGTGGCGCTGCACTTCAACTTTCAAACTACTCAAGTTCCTCTTAAAAGGACTTGTTTCATTCTCACGGGAACCGACATTATCTATCGACTTTCTCTTAGAGATTGTTGATATTGAAGAAGGAGACCCTCTCCCTAGTCTCCGGACGGAGAACCAAATATGCACATATTGAGTCTAGAGCCACGAGATCATCTATAAATCTCATTAGGACACTTTCAATGAAGACTCTATTTTCACACAATGTGGAAGAGATTATATCTTGAGTCCTTCGCATTATCCTTGTGGTATTGCCCGAACATCCGGTGATATGTAAACATACTCACAATGAAGATGGAAAGCCTTACGAGCCAACATCAAACAAGCTCACGGTGGGTGGCATGTGAGATCTATCAAATAGATCAACCATGTGACAAGCGAGCAGAAACAATGGGCGATTAAATCTTTTGAATCAATCACGGTTCGAGTTATGGATTGACGGATACCTTTGAAAAACCGGTCTTTGTGCTTAAAATCTTTTCTTTAGCAAATCGACCGTGTACTAATTTTTCAAATCAAAAGGTGTTTTATGATTGATAATTGATTTTCAATAAAACCTTGATTGTATTGCAAAACAATTTCTATTGAGTAATACACGATTGTTTTCAAATCTCTTTTCATCAATCGGTGAATTTCTATTTATTTGGTTCACTCACTCCGTGTTGTCTTCTTTGAGATGTTCGGTTTGAGAACGACTAGGCATTGCGAAACCTGTCAAGGAAATTCTTAGGATTATACGATCACGAGCGATGCTTGTCTTGATCAGCGAGGAAGTGGGCGTATACCTCAATTCAACGAAAGTGATCAAAGACACTTTCGTGTGCTTTATTAACTAACTATTTTATGCGGTACATCCCTCGTTTGCGGTGATCGAAATGAAGCGGTCAATCCATAGCCGCATGCTCACTCTACACATTCATCTCAAAAGAAATCATGATTAGTGCATCAATGACTCGATATTTTCACTCCATGCTTACGCTACTGCTGCGCCAATATCATGAATCAGCGAAAGCTTCCGCTACTCGATGAGAAGATATCATGATCGAGAATGTGAGCATGTCGGTCCGAAAGTCACAACAACACATAATACCAACACCATAATGGATACCTCGAGATATTTGTTGGTGATGATCTCATAAGGCGGCTCAAAATTATTGCAATCACGATGGATCGGACACTCGACCTCCACGAATTATTCATTTCATTGTTCAATATTGCACTCTCCACGGATGCACTTGGTTTGATTACTTTGTTGAAAAGAAGTCTGAGCTCATGAATGAAGACTTACTTGAAAGCTAGGATACACAATGTAATTTATGGGGTGACCTCCTTGGGGAGATTGTTAGAATCGAAATTCCATAAGTAAAAGAGTCGGTCACCCCAATTATTATCTAGCCAAAGTTAGCTCATGACTTGTCTCTAGTTATGTTAGTTATTAAATAAGTAGTAGCGTAGATTAGTATAGTGCAACACCGTGGAGGAAGGACGGGTCTTTACCCATTGTATCCACGATCCATGGCCGTCGGAGGTCGTTTTATCGTAACCTATAAATACCTCTACCTTGCAAGGTAGAGGGTTGGATATTCTTTGGTAATCTAATATTCCACAAGTTTCTCTTACTAGAATATCCCACTCTCTCTCTCTAAAATCATCTATGTGCTTAGTGTGTTAACGTTATGTTATGTAAGTGAAATCCAATATCCAACAACAAAGACAATATCAAATGATACAAACATAATTGGATTTTGTAGAAGTTAAAAAGAGGGAGTGAGAAGAAATGAATGTGTGTGTGTTTTGTGAGATGAATCTAAATCACACTTATGTGTGTTTGTTTGATCGGTAGTTATGCACAAAGAAAATAAAAATAAAAATTAATAAATAAAATATCAAAAGTGAGCTACAGTAGTTGCCAATGAAGAAATCACAGTTGATAACGACAAAAAAAAAGTGCCTTGGGTGATTTGCACTTGCAGAACTAGATAACGAGAAAAGCTAACGATCGTTATAAAATTGGACCACCGGCGTAATATTTTCAAAATGATGGACTAACGACGTAAGATTTCGCATTTTTAGATGTTGTATGAAATCTGGCATTTTTACAGGGACCAACGATGTAATTTTACTCTACTAAATAGATTATTGGTTCCATGGTTTCCATGACATTGCAAGCAAAAGTTGATATTCTCTCCGTCCTAAAATTATTGTCTACCGACAAAAAACACATAGTTTAAAAAAAACATCATCATTACAGCTTTCTCTCTCTTACTTTCTGCAGATTGACAGTTTCACCCTCAAGTAATTAATTTAAAACCAAATTTATGTTTATAATAATAATCTCAAGTGGGGGTAATATGGTAAACTCGAACCAAAATTCCTTATCTATTTTTAGAAGTGGACAATTAATTTGGGATAACCTTAAATGAAAATGTGGACGGTAAATATGAGAGAGAGGGAATATATTTTTTTGTTTTACAAAGATGATACCAAACTGAAGAATTAAATATTCAAACAAACTTTTTTATTGAAATTGGGTAGTTCCTAAATACTGATTACTCAACTTGCGATTTTAAAAACACAAAGTAGATCACAAAAAAAAGACAATATCAAATGATACAAACATAATTGGATTTTGTAAGTTAAAGAGGTCGAGAGCAATGAATGTGTTGTTTTGTGAGATGAATCTAAATCACACTTATGTGATTTTTTGAATGAGGACTAAATTTGAAAATAAAAACTAAAATCATAAATAAAATATCAAAGTGCTCAGTTTCCATAACAATGATCGTTATACTATCCCAAAAAAAAAGTGCTTGGTGAAACTTGATCCTTTCATTAGTAACCGATAAATAACGATCGTTATAAATTGGACCACCGAGTAATTTTCAATGATGGACTAACGACGTAAGATTTCGAATTTTGATGTTTATAACGCACTTTGCCAGGCCAACGATGTAATTTTACTCTACTAAATAGATTATTGGTTCCATGGTTTCCATGACATTGCAAGCAAAAGTTGATATTCTCTCCGCCTAAATTATTGCCACCGACAAAACCATGTTAAAAACATCTACATTCCCTATATTTCCACGCAGAGCGCCATGCCACCTCAAGTAATTAATTTAAAACCAAATTTATGTTTATAATAATAATCTGGGGGAATTGGTGACTCGAACCAAAATTCTTATCTATGTATGTACTAATTAATTGATACCTTAAAGAAAATTTATTTTGAAAATATGAGGGTATATTTTTGTTTTACAAAGATGATCAAAACTGAAGAATTAAATATTCTTATTTGTCAGGATGCAGGTTTAATTTGGAATTTTCTAGCCTGTTTAAAGACCTTTTGTTTTTAAATAACGAAACCGTGTGTTAGGTGTAGTTGGTGATGTGGGGTTGGCAGTGAAGAAATTTCAATGCAAACATAAGTTACAAGTATCAATATAATAAGCATAACGTATTTAGCTACCATTTTATTATAAAATTACCAGGAAAGTGGTGCGAAATTTGGGTGCAAAATAGAAAACACGTATATTTTATCAAGGATTCCTACAGGGTTCATTTCCCCCAAAATAAAAAGCCAAATTCGTGTAACTACGGTGACAGTAAGGGATAAGAAACAAAGTACTCCATCTTCGTCACTGTTGTAGTTTCAAGGTACGTTGATTGTTTTTGGGATTTATGTTATCGGTTTTGTGATCAACCTTTCTTGGTTTGGATTATAATTCATTTTTTTTTTTTTGTTTGAGTTAAATTTTCAGTTTGTAAAACTCGACTTACGTTGTTATTAATCCAGAGTTGAAATTCGATTTACTTGGTAAACAAGCTGTTAATCAACTTTTTGTACACTGTAATATTTACTAAAGGGGTTGTAATAATTGCCAGGTAGGATTTCAAAATTCAGTAAATGGATCCATCTTCTTCTGCTAAGAGGCAAAGGGATTCATATTCAGATGATGAACTTGAACAACCGAATTCTAAAAGGCCAAAAAACGACGTATTCTTAAATTATTCTTATGAAGACATCGGCAAACAATTCATAAGCCACCTTAAGGGAGCACTCAGTCTCAATAGTTTTATGATATCTGACCACAACATGCTCCCTGTTGGTCAAGACACGCGTTTACAACTGTTGAAAGCTATCGAGGAATCCGAGATCTACGTTGTTGTATTCTCTAACAGCTATGCTTCTTCTGTATGGTCACTCGATGAGTTGGTCGACATTATGGAATGCCTTGGCAAGTTTGATCAAAGGAAAGTTCTTCCTGTATTTTATAAAGTCGAACCATCAGATGTTAGAAGTCAAGAAGGTTCTTTTAAGGAAGCTTTCCAAGCTCATGAGGCCAACGTCAACATTGATCCAAAGAGAGTTCAGAAATGGAAGCAAGCCTTAAGAGATGCTGGTCAATTGTCTGGTCTAACCTTGCAAAATGGGTAACTTTTAACTCTCATCTTTGTTACATGTCTGTTGAAAAAAACTTACAAGAGATATTACATATATATTTGTATGATGTATGAATTTCTCATTTCAATTTGGCAGGGACGAGGGGAAGTTTGTATCAAAAATTGTTAAACAACTTGAAAAGATGCAAAGACCACAAGAACTGCATGTTGCAGATCACCCTGTCGTGGTAGGATCTCGGTTAAAGAACTAATTTCAACTCTAAGGTTAGATTGCGAAGATGTTTTGGTTGTTGCAGTTTTTGGAATTAGTGGGATAGGTAAAACCACTATTGTCAAAGCAACGTACAATAAAATTTCTTCGTATTTCGATGTTAGTTGTTTTCTTGAGGATATACAATACCGCGGTGGGGGTTACAATTGGAAGATTGAACTGCAAAACCTGCTTATATCTTGTTTAACTCAAAATTCTAAGTTTCTAAGCATGCATCAATGTAATGATGGAGTTACAAAGATAAGAAACTTGATAAGACGTAAAGACTTCATGGTTCCTGACGATGTTGACCACTTCTGCGATTGAAGGATGGGTATGAATCCTAATGGTTCTATAAAGGAATTAGAATAATTGTGATTACAAGAGACAAACAAATTCCTTGGTAACATTCCATACACTTCCTACCAAATAATGTCGTTGAATAGACGGAGTCTTCTGTCTCTTTAATCGGCTTATGTTTTCAAGAGACAATAATCTCGGCCAACATGAAGTTTGGCGGAATGGTCGCGCTTTCCCGAGGGCTTCCTCTTGGTTCTTGAGGTCCTCATGGGATGTTCAAAAGCAGCTTCAGATGAGCTATGATTCATTAGTGTCACGGCAAAGAATTTATTTCTAGATATTGCTTGTTTCTTTGATGGAATGGATAAAGAATTGGTTGTCAGCATACGCTATGATGAAGAATCGGTATTCTTCCCAGATATTGAAATTCAACATCTAGTTGATAAATTTCTAATCAAGGACATAGATCTCTATTACCCAAAGGTGTCAATGAATGAAGCGTGATCATGGATATGGGCCAAGAATGATCCATGAAGAAAACGCGGACGAGCTCGAAAGCGATTTAGATTGATAAATTATTGGGACATTCTTCGCGTGTTCAGAGATTGTTCGGTATGATAGCTCTGATAATCTTAGACTTAACACCTACATATATAGTTTATTGAAACTAACTATAATTCTCTCCTTTGTTGTTCATCAGGGAACGGATTCAGTTAGAAGCATTAAGTATAACAGCCTTATTGAAGAACCTGTAACTGTACAAATAGAGGCCTTTAAAAGGATGAGTGGACTAAGATTCATTCAGTTGCTTAGTTATAAGCTACATTGGTCGTCTTCTTCAAATGATGACATGTCAGCTTGCTTCTCTTTGAAACATTTGAAATACTTGGAATGGCATTCCTTCCCTTGCAAAAGTCTTGACAACTTTGATATGGGCAACGTGGTGGTTATCAAATTGGAATATAGCAAATTGGAAAAACTTTGGGATGGAGTAAAGGTATGCTCATTTCTATTCGCTATCTTTTTTTTCTTTTTTTTTTCCTTCTTTTATTTAAGTGTTTTAGCTTTCACCGTCTTAAAAAGCCACTAAATTGAGAGATAATGGACATTTGTTAGTCCCCCAATTAAGAGGGGATAAGTATTTTGGGCCCACATTTATATCAAAAGGAATAGAAATAACCGTGAATGGAAAAATGGAAGTCAACACACCGACCCGCGCATTAAGACACAATGTTGTCGTTGTGTGCGTCCTATTGGGTGGTTTGGACCGACGACACAAATCGTATAACGAACAAATGCGTCGTTGTACGCGCGGTTGTTCCTCGTTTGACTAAGAAATAGAACCAGGCCACTTACTATATCTGCTAGTGTACCAATTAGTTAATAAAATTTATACTAATAAAATTTAAAAATCCTTAGTGTACCAATTAGTTAATAAAATCTATACTATATACACGAGCTGAGACATGATTCATTAAGTTTTTCAAAGTTTGAATTCTAACATCATGGTACTTTTTGTGATCAGTATCATTCAATTGAAAAAAAAAAATTATACAAAATATCAAAATAAAAAAAAAATATTTTGTATTAGATAATTGACATGTGTCATTTATAAAAGTTTAATTTATGGAAAATAATAAATCATCCTACTTTGATGTGTCTAATAATCCTCCTACTCACAAGATCCTGACAAGTGTCAGAACTGACGGTTTGGATGCAGAGAAAGAATGAGTGGGAAAAAAATATATATTATTGTTATGTGTGTGAGAGGATTAATGGAGGATATTGTATGAGGCTTTAGCAATTTTCTTAATTTATTCAAAAGAAAATGAATCAAAATAATATGATTGTGACAAATCGATAAATTAATAAATCAAATTAAAATAGAATGTGTGACATTTGTGCTTGGAGGTATGATTAGAAGAAAATTTTGGATGGCTTATTTGTGCTATTTTTTTTAACCCATTTTTTTTTTTTTTTTTTTTTATAATTTTGTTATAGATAACGAATGAGAGAAATATAAAGTTTAATAAGTCAAAATTAAATCGAACGAAAATTTGAAAATGGACAAGGTGAAAGATATACGTAACTGATAGTGTATCCGAGATATACAATCCTCTTATTCAAAACATAAATTTGAATTAGTTTAGAAAATTAAATCATACAAGAAAATTTGTAAATATTATTCAAAACATAAGATAGATAAGAAAATATCTAAATATCTGAAGAAATTTAGACGATAACGTTTTTGAGAAAATAAGTAGAAAAACACTTATCAAAGAATGTAAAAAAAAAAGTTGGGGTATAAAAGGGAGGAACATTAGTCAACATTGTTTTATAAAGTGAGATTTGACACATTCGGAAAATAAAAACATTTAATGTAAGTTGCTAGCAATGTACTACAAAGTTAATTAATGCTCAACACTTCCCAATTATCTCACGGGTATCCACCTTGATATGTGCTTATAAAAGAGAATTTTTCAAAGGAGTAAATACTACAGTAATTTCTTGCAATTAGTGTGAAACACATTCAAAAGAGTATTTACTCCTCCATTGAACTTACTAGTGTAATACATAGTAAATGCTTGACACTTCACTATTCCATAAACAATCTTTAAAAATTCTTTAGTTTATTCAAATAAAAATTTAAATGTTAACAAATGTTTTATGTGAATCTTCTCTAAAATGTTTATCTTACTTAAGTTCTAAATTATATTTAATGAACCGCTTATCTTACTTAAGTTCTAAATTATATTTAATGCCATAAAAGTGTTTGAAAATCTTAAGTTTATCAAAAAAAAAAATTAAAAATAAAATAATAATAATAATAATAATAATAATAATAATAATAATAATAATAATAATAAAATTAAGGAGACCAACAAAAACTATTCTAAAGGAGGCCTTCAGTGAGAAAAATATTAAAATAAGAAGAATAAGAAGAATTTTTAACCATACATTTCAAATAAGAGAGATTTTTTTTTAATAAAATGCGATATTTTTATAGGTGCATCTGAAATATGTGATTGTGGTTTCTTCCCATCTTTCTCATTTCAATTTTTCTTCTTATTTTATCCTAACTCTATGTATGTATTATTATGATGTTTATAAATAAAAACCGTGTCAGTATTTCTAGTATGATTTACTAGATAGATGAAAAAATATATAAAGTTATAAACTATACACATGAATTTAACTTTATTTATTGTTGCACCGACATCTTAAAAATTTATGCAAAATCTATACCATCCATTAAGATTTTCATAATTATATGAATGTAACGTTGTCACATCGGTAATGTTTCAGATCATTTGTCATTCATTTTTTACGTGTTTTATAATATATTAAACGAGGATTTTTTTATCCGCCCTCCACTGTGGGGCACGATGTTTTATACAGAAAAATTTACGTATAAGCATCTCATTTAAATCGGTTATTACATTTTACTCATAAAATGTTTTAGACTTAGATAAATATGTCAAAGTTTTAAACTTGCAGATGATTTTCAAAACGTCAAGGATGATTTATGTTATTTCCTGTTATAAAGGTAGTCTTTAGGGACGAATTACGTTTTAGCTATAACGTAGGGAGTGTTTAGGTAAATATATATTTTCACAAAAAATAAAAGTTATGGGATGATTTTTGTAAGATCAGGTAAACTAAAAGGACGAATTATGTAAATTTTTGTTACATGGTTGATTTTTAAGGATGGATTTTGTAACGACCTTTAAACGACAAGGACCATTCTTGTAATTCACATAGGAATGATTTTTGCAATGAAAGGTAATCTAAAGGGAAGGTATATGCTAATTACATGTTTGCTCTCCGAGAATTGAGTTATGTTACATAGTGAGTCCTTAGGGACCTATTTTGCAACAACAAATAAATCTTAGGGACTATTTTTGTAAATTTTCTTAAAACAAAACTTTTGTTGTTACATGTTTGCTCTCTGAGAACTGATTTATGTTACATTGTTAGTCCTTTGGACATATTTTGCAATGAATGTTAAACTATAGGGACTATTTATGAAATTTGTTAAAAAAGCAAAAATTACTATTTGGTAGACAATAGAGTTCCTGGAAATTTTATATTTCTAAAAGATAAACTAGAAAACTTCACTAAATGAATAAAGGTGTTGAAATTTAAACACGAGCATTCATATAGATGCGTATATGATTATCTGTTAGTATTTCAAAAAGAAATTAGATATACGTTTTTGAATCACTAACCAGACAAAAATAAGGCATATAATGTTAGAAATTGGGTAAAGATTGTGATGATAATCTTGGCTATCATCTTAAATTGTGTTTATTCACTTTCTTTCTGAATTAAGTATCTTAACTATTTAATGCATGAGTATCACGAAATCCATATTGGGATAATTCAATAAAAACACTTAGTATCTAGGCGGAAAAAAAAAGAAAAAAAAACTAATTAAAACAAAAAGAAATTGTGTGAATTTTCGTATTTAAATGAGACCAAAATATATGTTATGTAAGAGACATATTTGACAGTTACAAGCGGCTAAATACTAAGAGACAAATCTTCACCAACAGACATGTTGGTTGGATTTTTGGCGGGAAAATTTGCCTCTTGACCCTCGTACCTTTGTCGTGGCCAGAAACGTATTAGTTCAACGAGTGTTCACTTCAAACTTCCTAACTCGTATCCGAGCATAATATGAAATCTTGTTGGTCTTTAGAAAATCGCAATTACCTAAAAATAGTTGATAACGCTAATATCACCTTTTAAAATATGTTTTATTGTTGATGCATGTAAAATTAAACAATCTAGTAAACAAAGGTTATTTTTTAGCTTATTTATAGCTTTAAATCACCGTTTAAACAAAATTAAAGATTGCTTACTCTTCTGATAATTACTTCTATTATAAAAAAAATGTTTATGGGAAAAGTAGTAAAAAAGAAAACGTATTTAATTACTTATTTCATTACAAAATACGTGTTCACATTATTATAATGGGAGAGATGATATTTCGTTGATGGAGAGTATAATTAGTGGAATTTTTTAAAATGTTGTGTCTTTTCAAAGTGAATACTTATTTTGAGACGAATAGACTATAATGTATTTTGATGAAACTGTAATGCACAACATAATAGAGAAATGTTATGTCATTTTAAAATAATGAGAAAAATAATGTTGTGTCACTAAAATAAAATTTGAGGTTACAAAAACTAGAAAATGAGACTACAAAAATAGAAAATTAAAAGTCGGCGAATGTAGTGGAGGGTCTCACAATCCAATCCCATTATCAAAATATATTATAGAGCCATCGAAAAGACGACGTTTTACAGATGTATAAATTTTTAAATTTATTAAAATATTAATATAATTCAGTCAGAAAAATGAGCCCCGTAAAGCCAAAGAAGAAGTAAAAATAATTTTTTTACAAAAAAAGCCCTTGAACTATTCAAGAAAATGCAGAAACTACTCTAAACTTTTTGTTATTTACGATTTTTTATATAACAAATTTTGTTTACCAAATATCTAACAGATATCTTGCAATTTTTTTAATACAAAATTTACTGCCGAAAAGGCCTCTGAATTACGAACAGAACAAGCCCAATATTAATATGTTTTTAACGTACGTGCGATTTTATAAAAAAATGTTGAAGATATATAATTCAAACCTAATCTGACTTATTAAAAAATAAATAGAGATTTTTCCAATTTGAGTCCAAGAGCCCATCTTTTGACCATTTAATATATAGATTAATTATACATATATTAAGCACAATAAGCCAAAACATGCCTAAATCCCTCTACTAAGCTCACTACTAGGGACTTAATCCATTTGCTAGACATATGTGAAAAGGCTTTAAAAGAACATAAAGTTTTATTGTTCAAGCAATGTGGGATAGAACCTTTCATGTTCTAATACTTTTGACATACGTACGATTAAAAAATAAAATGTTGAAATTTAATACATATTTAAAAAAAAAGGAAATATCTAGCGATTTCTTTAATAAAAAATATACCTCTGAAAAAGTTTCTTACGAACAAAACAAGCACAATATTGATATATAATTTTGACAAATGTATGATTTTATAAAGAATGTTAAAGTTTAATATAGGCCAAAATGCATTTTAGTACCCCCCCCCCCCTTTCCCCCGAATTTGTCTAATTGGGTTCTCTAGTACCCTGGACTCTAAAGGGTAAAGAATAGTACCCTCAATTTGGAAAAGTGGATACCTTAGTACCCTGACTCAGTGTAACTTGCTCAAATGATTCTCACGAAACTTCCTCTATTAGTTTTTTAATGTCCACAATAGAAATGACATTTTTAAAACCCAATTAGCAGTTTTCTTTTACTCTAATCTACACGATTGATCAAAATTCGCATGATCGAATTAAAAATCCTTGCTTTTTTCGAAGATAATCTTTCGAAAATCATAAACCAACTCACACATATTAATTCATAAATTGAGTCATGTAAGATATGTATTATTGAATTGTAATCTATAAGTAAAGAAGGTCATATTTAAATATACTTGTTTCGATTTTTTCGGAAGCTATTGAAATATATTTTTGTAAGGTTATTATTTGTTATGCAATGAAAAAAGTTAATTAATCTTATACTCATTTGGGCATATACTTTTTTTTTTTGGATTTTAGACACATGAATTTAGCATCTAAGGAATAGATTTTGAAATTGCTTTGTTACAAATTAAACTAAAACCTATGTTAGTTTTTAAAAATTTTGGTATGAATAATTTGTAATGGCATGAATTTTCGCTTATTTTTTGATTTTGGATTTTTAGAAACGTCATTTTATTATGGACGCTAAAAAATAATGGAGAAGGTCACGCGAGAATCATGTATGCGATTTAAACTGAACTCGGGTGCTAAGGTATCCATTTTTCCAAATTAAGAGTACTATTCTCTCCTCTTAAGATTTCAGGGTACTAGAGGACCCGGTTAAACAAATCCAGGGTACTAAAATGCATTTTGGCCTTTAATATATAATCCCTCCGTCTCAATATAATTGTCCATATTTTCATTTTGGTATGTCTCAAAAAGATTGTCCACTTTCCATATCTAGTAAAAACTAAAGAATATATTAGGGGAATATTCTCTTTGAGTGGTTGAGATTTATAGTGACCCAATTTTTATTAAATTTAGTGATTTCTCTTTCATGACAATAATTTTGAGAGTGGATTGATATATATATATATATATATATATATATATATATATATATATATATATATATATATATATATATATATATATATATAATATTATATATATATTATAATATAATATATATATATAATATAAAAATAATAGGGGAAAGTGAGATCCATATATACAAGTACCATGGACCTTAGATCTACTATTGGTGCTAATAATTACATAATTAGAGTTAAATAGTTAGTTTTGGAAATTTAATTAAAAATTGGTCAATTGTTTTCAAATTTTGCATTTTTTAATCAAAATGGTCTACATTTTTAGTTGTACTTTGTCCACCTTTTTATTTGATACATCAAGTACAATTCATTTTATTAAAATACATAAAATTTTTATTTGATACACAAGTACAACTTTCTCATTTTATTTATATAATATAAATGTGTGTGTTGATAAAAAATTTCAAATACACTTATTAACCTACAAATAACTTTAAAATACCTTAAAGTTTATGTAAACCAAACGAGTTCAAACAAGTCAATTCAATGAAGGTTTGAATTTTATATACAATCAATAGATACGAAAAATATAGCCTATGCAAAAAATGTCACAAATATAATATAAGAATAAGTTAAATTTTATAACCAAAATCATAACTTTAATATTAACAAGACTCTTATTAAAGTCATTAAACCCTAAAACTATCATATCAATTCAATACAATTCCCAAATCCATGCATAACTCATTTCGAAAATAAAACTTTGTCAAATAAACGATATATTTATCCCGAAACAAACTATCGTAAAATTAATCTTACCTCTATTACTATCGCTAAAATTAGTTATAGCTTATTATATTTGTGTTTGTAGAATTTAAAAAGTTAAAGATTCTGCATTTGAGATGGTCAATGTTATTAACCAAGACCGGCAATTTCATTGGTCTCGACAATCTTGAGGAACTTGATTAATAGGATGTAGCACTTTGAAAGAGTTGGATAGCTCTGTTGGTTGCCTCAAAACTTGTTGAATTAGATCTAGTTGAGTGCCAGTTGGAGAGGTTCATGGAAATAATAGAGATGTAACATCTCTTCACAAACTTAACCTCTTCCGTTGTTCCAACTAGAGAAATCTCACATGAAGTTGGTAGTCTAATTTCACTAATCTTGAATTTAAGGAATTATTTAACTCCATCAAGCACGAAATAGACTTATCATATTGCACCAACTTAAAGTCGATTCCGATCTTCCGCCAAGCATTAAAGAGTTAAAAGCGGATGGTTGTAAAAACCTAGTGAATCTTCCTTCAAACTGTTCTGAGTTACAATTTCTGACGGAGCTTACGTTGAATGATTGCTGTAAACTTGGATCTGAAGGTTTCACACAAGTTACAAGACTGAGGAACCTACAAAAATTATACATGATAAATTGCAATATTTCTCAAGTGTCCAGTGGAATTGGGAATTTTGTGTCATTAAGGGTTCTCTACCTTAAAGGGAACACATTTTCTAGTCTACCGAGAGCTTCAGCAACCTTTCAAAACTGGAGAGACTGGATATAGGTGATTGTTCTGAATTACAGTTGCTTCCACCTATTCCATCAAAATTGGAATATATAGAAGCTGGTCTACATTTTTTAGTTGATACATTTAGTACACACCTTTTTTATTTGATACATCAAGTACACAACTTTCACATTTTTTATTTGATACATCAAATACATAAAATTTTTTATTTGATACATCAAGTACACAACTTTCTCATTTTTTATTTGATACATCAAATACATAAATTTTTTTATTTGATACATCAAGTACACAACTTTAAAACAACTTTATAGCGAGTACACAAATGATATATTAGATGATAAATTAGACAAAATTTATTTGATAAATCAAGTACACAAAAGAGATTACAAAAATGAGCTTTATTGAGCCACACCAATAATGATACAGAAACACAAAATCAATAATAATGTGTCATTTTTTACTTGAGTACAAAAAGTCCAAAACATGCTAGATGTGTAAAATATTCACCATATGACGTCATCTTCACCAACATAAGCGTTAGATTAGATGTGTAAAATATTCATATTCAGATTCTTCATCGCTAGATTCTGGATCACATAAGCCTACAGTTTCCTCGTCTTTGTTAATGTCTTCGGTGTCGGAATCGTAGTTGTTGTCCCGGAAACAAATCTTGATCGTAACAAATTGTAACAACAACCAACTAAGATGACATCATCATGATCGTAACAAATCTTGAGTAGAAAACATTGTTGGATGTATCATGAAAGGCCTCGTGTACAACAGATTGAGGGGCTTTGTTTTCCGGTAGGGTACAACATATCGATGTGCAATAAATCGGTGGTGGGTTTTATAGCCATGGTGGATATGTTTTGAAGAGAGATTTAGGGAGAGGAGAGATCCGGGAGGATGATTGGGGTTGTGTTTTGAAGAGAGATGAGGGGAGAGGAGAGATTAGGGAGATAAATGAGATGAAGAAGGAGGCGGTTACTAATTCTTAGGGTATAAGGTTATTAGATTAGATGTGTAAAATATCTATATTACCCTTTTCATTTAATTTCTAATTATATTTTAAATTAAATTATTTAATTAATAAATGGGACACTTGTTCTAAGCTTATTGGTTTTGCATTGATCTTATTTTTAACTTTAACATGATCTCGTTTGATCCTAAATCATATATATATATATATATATACGTGAGATAGTTTAATTCTGATCATTCATAAAAATCTGACTGTGATGAATCGAGGCCCAAAGAAGAATCGGGACCATGAAAAAATCAGCCCGCGTTATATAGCACAACATTGTAATTGTAGCTAATATATTCTCATATATGAAATATTAGCTACAATTAATCAATATATAATTGGTTATAATTTTGTCTTAAAATGTGATCCCGATTATTTTTGTGGTCACGATTTTTACCGTGGTCCTGAATCATTCATCATAGTGTATTATGAAGGATTGTAGTCGATAAAATCTAAAAATTGTAGCTATCTATCCTATATATATATATATATATATATATATATATATATATATATATATATATATATATATATATATATATATATATATATATATATATATATATATATATGTGTGTGTGTGTGTGTGTGTGTGTGTGTTATAAAAGAAATTTTCAAAATGCACTCTTATTAACCTACGAAATAACTTTAAAAACTACCTTAAAGTTTATGTAAACCACACGAGTCAAAGACGTACAATTCAATGAAGGTTTGAATTTTATATAAATAATTGATATTCTGATAAATTATATAGCCTATGCAAAAAATAGTACGACAACAAAATGATATAAGAATAAGTTAAATTTTATAACCAAAATCATAACTTTAATATTAACAAGACTCTTATTAAAGTCATTTGCGCAAACCCTAAAACTCCGCCGCAACATGCAATAACAAATTCCCAAAAAGCCATGCATAACTCATACGAAAATAAAACTTTGTCAAATAAAAAGCGCATATATTATAACCAAAAAACCCCACTACAACGCGCGGGTGCTATCTTCCTCGTTTCTTACTATCGCTAAAATTAGTTATAGCTTATTATATTTGTGTTTGTAGAATTTTAAAAAGTTAAAGATTCTGCATTTGAGATGGTCAATGTTATTAACCAAGACCGGCAATTTCATTGGTCTCGACAATCTTGAGGAACTTCGATTAATAGGATGTAGCACTTTGAAAGAGTTGGATAGCTCTGTTGGTTGCCTCCAAAAACTTGTTGAATTAGATCTAGTTGAGTGCCCACGGTTGGAGAGGTTCCCATGGGAAATAATAGGCAAGTTAACATCTCTTCACAAACTTAACCTCTTCCGTTGTTCCAACCTACGAGAGATCTCACATGAAGTTGGTAGTCTAATTTCACTACAATACTTGAATTTAAGGAATACCAGACTCCATCAACTGACCGAAATAGACTTATCATATTGCACCAACTTAAAGTCGATTCCAGATCTTCCGCCAAGCATTAAAGAGTTAAAAGCGGATGGTTGTAAAAACCTAGTGAATCTTCCTTCAAACTGTTCTGAGTTACAATTTCTGACGGAGCTTACGTTGAATGATTGCTGTAAACTTGGATCTGAAGGTTTCACACAAGTTACAAGACTGAGGAACCTACAAAAATTATACATGATAAATTGCAATATTTCGCAAGTGTCCAGTGGAATTGGGAATTTTGTGTCATTAAGGGTTCTCTACCTTAAAGGGAACACATTTTCTAGTCTACCGGAGAGCTTCAGCAACCTTTCAAAACTGGAGAGACTGGATATAGGTGATTGTTCTGAATTACAGTTGCTTCCACCTATTCCATCAAAATTGGAATATATAGAAGCAATCAACTGTGGGTCACTAAATCTGTTGCAATTTGATTCAAAGCAAAAGGCATATATTTTTCGATCCAAAGTTTTCAAGGTAAGCAACCTCTCCATCCCTCCCTTCCATCACATTTATATTTTTGTGATGCTAATATGGCTGAATGCTATACAGGAATCACTTACGAGTACTGAAGGATTATGCATCAGTCTCTCGGGGGCGGAGTTACCAGAGTGGTGTACTTATCGAAACAATGGAAATGTTTTATCTTTTGTGGCACCTATCCAATTTGATAGCAAAATATGCGGTCTCATCTTATGTGCTACCAAAGACGAGAATAATTTTAAGGTGTTGGTTTATCCAACAATTTATAATAAAACGAAAGGAACAAGTCATCAGTTCCGTGATCGTGGGTACGGTTACGCTTCCAAGATGGTCATGTTTTATCCACTTGATGATACAACACTTGTGGTGGAAGCGGGTGATAGTGTGGAAGTTGAATTTTATGATAAATGGAGTGTTTTGAGTTGTGGATTGCATTTGGTATACGAGGATGATGTCGTAGATTAGGGATTAGTTTTAAAAGATCATGACTGGACGAAGACGTATGCTCCTTCCCTATTATGAAATAGTTGTGGATTGTGTTTGGTATACAAGGATGATGTTGTAGATGTTCTTTTTTATTATAAAGGTTTACAGTTGTAGTAAGTTATGTAAGTTATTTCAACAAAAATCTCGTGAAAATAAGCGTTTATAAGATGTTATTGTGTGGCGGTCAACAGGTGTTTGATTAATATACTTGAATGTTCATGGTTCTTACGCTTATTGTTTCTTTGTTTAAAGAATAATTTCCCTGTTGATGTCTGGCTGTGGCATCCTCTCAGCTTGAGGCATCACACTTGTTTACAGGGTAATTCACTAATTCAGTTATATATTTTAGTATCGCGTTGAAATTATGTTCATTGCCATGGTTGTTTGAGCCTGAGAATGCACTTTGTATCAGTACAAGTTGCTATATATAAAGAAATCTGAGGAATAAATTGCCTGCGAATCGACCCGACCCCGCCAGTTTAATTTTGACCCAACTTTATTTCATTGTTGAGTTTACTAATAGATATTTTCCATGTGTCATGATTTATCCACTTGATGATACAACACTTGTGGTGGAAGCGGGTGACACTGTTGTACTACAATTTGATGATGACGAAGTAGAGGATTCTGGACTAGTTATAAAGAACGTTACACAAGCCACGCTGGCACACTGCCTGTCATCTCAGCGGAGATCATGAGCGGTAGTAACCCAAAGTTATCATATTAAAAAGTATTTATCAGTTGTATTGGCCACTTTATGCTATTTTATCAGCAATTGTTTTGTTTTTGCCCATGTCTTTGTTGCTTCCATTTGATTTCTAGCATGTAGGTGCGTCGAGATCTCGTTTCTGTACTCAAACTCAGCTGAGTTGTGTCATGAGAAACTTTGATATATGAACCTCTGATGCCTAAACAGAAGGCTACTCAAACAGTTTGTGTCGTCTCATGTGAATATACTCGGTATGACGAAAAAGCTATTTACTTTTGTTACACTTTCTGTAGTGCTGATGCATATATGTGTTATAAAAACGTAGCAACAGCATAACTGGGTCGATTTGATTAAAAGCTATTGTATCAAACGGATCCTGGACGGGTTAGATTTAACTGTCAGGGATACCTTTATTGTTGAATTTACTTATACCTTTATTAGTGGGTATTATCACTATGCTAATTTTTCAAATCTGACCTTCTATAATAGAAAATTGAAATCGTAGTTGTCGAACTCAATTTGTAATTATCGGTCTCATGCTACATATGTTATCTTAGTGTATGTTATTATTCAGTTGAGCACCATAGTCTGCAATCAGCAAAATCCACAATGTTAAGATAAAAAGATTACACAGTGCTATGCATTTCGTTGGAACCAGTCTCTCTACTCCCGGATTTATCCTGGGGTAGGGGTAGGATCTGTCTACATTTTACCTCCCCCATACCCTGCCTCGGCGGGATTGGGTTTGTTGTTTGTTTGTTTGTTTGTTACAGTGCTATGCATTTCGTTGGAACCAGTCTCTCTACTCCCGGATTTATCCTGGGGTAGGGGTAGGATCTGTCTACATTTTACCTCCCCCATACCCTGCCTCGGCGGGATTGGGTTTGTTGTTTGTTTGTTTGTTTGTTACAGTGCTATGCATTTGCTAAAATCTTCAAAGATCAACAAGAAAGTCGTAAGTTTCAGTTAGGGATGATGACCATTGACCAGCTAGTTGGTCTGCTTTCTTTGTATCGATACACCGGGTATCACTTATTGAGCTTTGCTAAACCACTAGACATCAGTAAAGGTGCTGTTGCCTAACATATGCAGTACAGACAACCACTGGAACATGGTCACTCGTTGTTAAAACAGATTGTCAATCTAGTTCAAAATCAAAACAACAAAACCCCTTAATATTTATCAAAAACCAACAGATAATTGAATTAAATCAAGTTGTCATTGAAACAGTCTCAAAAAATTAATTGCCGCCTAAGATAGTAATGTTTACCTGCCACGAAAAAAAAAATATATACTCTGAGAAGATCAACAAAAAGTACACACTTCCTTACATTCTTCTAGAAATGGATACAAAACTATGCAACCATTTTGTCGTCGTTAAAAAAACACTGCTTCTTGTGTACAATGACAGCTTTTGAACAACAAGCGACCTATGCAGCTTGTAGTTGTAGCATATCTGCAAACTAAACTGATAATCTGATATTTCGGCAGAAAAAGCTCTGTGATATATTAAAGTGAATTCGAAAATATAAATTTGTGTTGTTAAATATATGCAAGCGAGCTCCTATCGTGATCAGGCTGGGGCCGGCCCCGTGTAGGAGTAGGTGGTCTTTGATTATTTAGCTCCTACATACATCAATCATGATCATATTACAATCACAGCAGACGACCAAGTATTGTTAGCAAAGGTTGAAATGGGCCGCGCAGGTTCTCCTACCAGCTCTTTTTATGTTTACTTTCAAACTTTTATTATAGATTTAAATGTGCTAATTATGATTACCTGCATCCAGTGGCGTTCTTCGACATATTCTGGGGATGTTTCTGGTTCAAGCGGTGGGGGCAACGGGTGAATAAGTTTTGGAACAACTACTAATCCTCTTCCAATTACTAGTATAGCTCCGGCATTGTTGGCAGTTCCTGTACAAAATTAGCCCAATTTAAAAAGTCATCTGGCCACAACAACCGAAGCAGTCTAAAGAATCAAAGAATAGCTAATAGTTACCACAATAGTTTGTTGCTGAGAAAAGGGTAATCAACTGCCCTTGAGCAAATCTCTCAAATCCATCCATTACGCACTCGTGTGCTCTTATAATCAGTTGAAGTTTGTTTCTTTTACAGAAGTCTGTAACCCTGTCAGGCTGCATGTAATTACAATTCATTATGGTGTATCAAAGGTATGAGTCAGAATAGGCGAGTAGGATAGTCAAAATGGGTATTTTTTTAATACATTAAAATGGTTCGGGTTTCCCCCCAACGTTGTCATTTATGAGGTAACCTAACCATAGTTTGTTTGATTTTGATATACTCATTGGGCTTTTAATAGTATTTGTGAATGACCAAAACGTATATAAGCAAAAAAAATACCATAGCCATAGTTCTTGCTTATATACATTTTGGGTTTTGTTGCAAGGGTTGCTTCATTCCTTAAAGATAGACTTCATGAAGTGTTAACATTTTATATTGAATACGTAAAAATTAGGATTAAGCCATTTGATCCAAAAATATGAATACATACCCCGAAAGTGACAAGACCAGGCCCCCTTGCATTTGGTCTCAAACCTTCCACGCTATCGTTTTCTGTGGGGTCGGACCTACAAGTAAAAATGTACCAAGAAAGTGATGTAAATATATATTCACAGAAGAGTCAGAGCATGGCTAACGAGTGAGAACATACACAAACTTGAAAATGACCATAACTTTCGATTAAAATAAATTATGTTTTTCACTAAGTGTACTTCTTTCTTGCTCAAAAAAACTAGCAACAAAATTAAAAACTTATATAAGCAAGAACTTACCATAGCAAGTCCATCAAGACAACAGATCCAGCATCCATGTTTATTGGTCTCTCTATTTTCTCTATTTGTTCAACTGAATGAATCGATCTTCCTATGCCACCATGCATACATATTATCTTCTGCTCAATAAGTGCAGCGAGTGGAAGATGGTTGAACAACTGATTGAACCGCTGCCATGCCCAAATTCCATCATTCTCTCCCTACACATCATCAAAAAAACCATAATCAGATTCTAAAAATATAGAAATTCATTGCCAGTACTCCAATGTTTCCATACATACCATTCTCTCTATGCATTCAAGACGAAAACCAAAGAGTGCATTTACGTCAGCAGCCTCGTGATTCCCACGTATTAAGTGAATACTTTCTGGATAGTTAATCTGAAAATAGTAAAAAATAAATAAATAAATAAATAGAATCAGTCTTGAAATAGATAAGTGGGAATATAAGGTAAAAAGCTTGCCTTAAGAGCTAGGAGCAAAGTGATCGTCTCCAAGCTATGTTGTCCTCTATCAACATAATCTCCAAGGAATAAGTAGTCAATATATCTGAAAATAGATAAGAACGGTTATAAAGGGTACAGTAAACGGTAAAGAATATGTAAATAACCCAAAAGACGAGCTAAGAAAATTCAAAACCTCAATTTCCGAGATTTTTGCTCTTTTTTTCGAATTCCCTAATTTTTTTAGTACAAAATTTGCTTAAAATCTAGGTTTCTGCATGCTACACACTTTAGATATTAATTAAATTATTGGCTTACGTTATGTCTCCAGCACTGGAAGGGAATCCATATTCATCAAATAAGCGCATGAGATCAGTGAACTGTCCATGTAGATCACCAAACACTTTTATTGGAGCTTTTAATTGAAGAACTGTAGTCTCACTAATAAATATCTGCTCAGCAGCATAACAAAGCTCTCCCACTTCATAGGCGTCGAGAAAGAACCTCCTGTCGGCAGGCGGTATCCAGTTCCGAGGCTTAAGCAAAGTAGCAAGCACCTGAAAAAAAGACTCATTATAATCTATACTTGGCATACTAGTATCCTATTTTGACCAGTTAATTTATGCTTGGGTTAATTTATGTTGTGTTTCATTTGCTATCAATGTGACAATATTGTTTGACTTTTTTAAACAGACGAAAAAGTATTTGTGGTTCAAACCAACCCAATCCGATCCGTCGTGTTCCAGCCTGTACCAAGAACTGGTCTATTTCAACCCAATCCCATTTTTATCCGTGACCGATCCACTTGACCCTATCATCTTGCCACCTTTAATATCAGGAAAAGAGCACTTCCTAAATGTTACCTTTTTATGCAAGCCTTGAGGTGACTTTTGCCTCATGTATCGTTTTGCAGGACATGATGACATGTCATTTGAAAAAGGCATCATACGTCTACTCTCATTTTCAAAATGATCCAATGATAGCTGCCTTACCAACCCACCAAGGTTTCCTACGGCTTCTCTAGCAATCACGACCTGCGGCATATATATATCAAGTTCGTTAACTCTATATAAGAACAAAATCCACAACATACAGATTATTGAAGATGGCACTTACAGCTCTAGGGTGAAGTTGAACATCTCGGGGTGTATCAGTACCCTCTGAAGTAGTCCCAGCAGCATGTGAATTCACATTTGGACCCATCATTTCGTTGGGAGTTGCAATATGCGATTGTGCAGCTTGCCACACACAATGAGCAGCATCAACTTCTTTTTCCACACTGCAAATACAAATACGTGTTTCTTTATTGAATTTACAACGTGTAAAGGGTTGTTGTAAGCGTGGCGGATCCAGGATTTTCAACCAGGGTATGCAATACCTTAACCAAAGAATTGGTATATTTTCCTAATGCTATTAAATAGTACAATATATTTACTAGTACCCTATATTTTAATGTATGCACGCACATACCCTGGATTCCATGTAAGTCCGCCCATGATGGTTGGACCCAAAGGGAATATGAGCATTACCTTGTGCCGATGGATAATGGACTTTCAGATCCGTCATCATTAGATATAGGATCAAACAGGCATAAATTGTGCGTCCTAGGAGTTGTCATGTTTGAACCCTTTTCAGTTGTATTATTGGCATCTGAATGGAACGGGGAATTTTCTGCTACAACAAAATCATCTAACAAAAGATCTGCAGCACATGAAATAAATAGAATTATCCAAGAATCCTTTGCTTTGCAAGGTTAAAATGTAAAAGAGGGAAGACTTACCTCCCCTAAGACCACCATATACATAAACACAAGAACCAACTGATGATGTGGCATGCCGACACCGACGCATGAGCTCCAAAGACGGATCTTCAGTTTGCTCATTGCTACTGTGTGAAGAAGTCACCAAACCATGTCTATCTAACCAAACTCCAGCAGCCGTATCCAGCACTGTAATATGTAATCACATTGCAAATATCATACTTTCTTCAGTGAATTAATTGAAAAATAAATCTGCATGCAACTAACCTGCGACAGCTGCTTCACCATCGACCACACGCCCTCCCCTAAGAGCACCTCCTGTGACATGCAATCTAGCGCCAACAAATACCTATCACAAGCCAAATAGTTTCAAATTAACGACAATACTGAATATTATATAAATAACAATATTAGAATTGTAAAATCTTGATTTTTGTCTTTAAACTGCAAAAGGAAGTATTCAATTGAAGGATTATGAACTAATACTTACCGCAGCATGTTGGTATCTTGATGATGGTGAAACACCAGGTGCAAGAGTCCATTCCCATTGTCCATTTTTATGCATGAGTAGTGCGTAAGCATCATCTAAAGGCTGTATATCATGCACATATACAATCAATCTTCAGCAAACGAAAGGCTATAGATGCATATATACAGGTGTATTGTGTGTGATGATATGAGTATATGACATGCAGCAGAACCAAATTAACATACCAAGCCTGAGGTGTCTCTTCCACCACAAAGCAAAAACATACCATCCGAGCGTGCACTAGCTGTAGCATACCTATATACAAATAAGTGAGTATGCATATGACTCTACAATATTGATAAAGATAAAAATGTGACATCTTCCGACTCGTAAAGTAATAATTTAAAATGTACTCGCAAAGAAAATGCATGCTTACATTCTAGCTGAAGGTTTGTCACCCCCCGTATCTAGCTTCAGCCACACATACGGTTTTTGAGCAGTGTCGAGTGCCCATACATCTGAAAGCACTTTCTTACCTAGAGAAATTAGATGGAAAATATGGTATGTATGTTACTTTTGAGCATTATAAAAGATAATTGTTTCATGAATTTGTTGATTATCATTTGGAGTCTTAAGTTATGAAAGATTGGGGTTGCAGGATAGTTATGTCCATCACTCACCGTCATTGCCACTAAAAGTAACAAGATATCGTTGTGAAACTAAATCCATGACATGACCATAACGAGGCCCAGGACCCTGTCCTTGAACAACAACTCTGCACTCATGTACAATAAGATGTCAAATCAATATCTTATCAATGAGAAAGAGCATCTAAGCATCATCAGCGGGAGGCGCTTACCGGTGCCATTTATATTTGTCGTTAGTCAAGTCAAGCACATAAAGATCATCAGTCGAATGGCCAGCTGGACCTATACCACCCTGGCAATGCAGCATCAACTTTATCATAAATCACAAATAATGAAGAGTATTTTATTCTCGTGCTTCTATGTTGGAGCATAAATGTAGTATCTGTTGGGTACGTTTCACAGGTTTAACATCGAGCCACTTCCGTTGCATGACTTGTTTATAATTGACCATGGTATGCGAATGAATTTGAGAGACAAAGTATATGTATACGAGTAGATAAAAACAGAATATGTAAACACAAGTTATGTATAAACTGTAACGAATTGTTGTGTTTACAATCGACTCCATCTAATCCTATTTAAGCATAATGAAACGACAAGTCACAAGGGTGAACCATTGTGTCGATTCATGGAATAACTGTTTTTAACCGCCTCTTAACAGGCCCTAACGAATTAAACTAACAAACTAAAGGGGTGTTTGGATCAACCATGACCCAACCCATGTTCATGCCCCTTTTGACCCATAATACTAAAACATAAAGTAAATATTGTATCTTTAACATACAAGACATTAAAAAGAAGGTTACAGTATCTAATCACCTGAAATACGACCATAGTCCCAACAGCGGCAGCTGCATGAGCAGCCCTAGGTGAAGGGGGGTCCCCAGCCGGTGTCATTCTGAATTTACAAATCAACATTTTATTTCTAACAAAGTTAACGTAATTAGATGCAATGTAAAGTGAAACAAACCTGGTCCATTTTTTAGTGAGAACATCATATGAATGAAGAGAGTTAGTCACCCCTGCTAATCCTGAAATATAACACGTAACAGAAAAGTGTCATTTTGCATGTACTAGAAAACTTCAGGAGACACATTCGTGCATGGGCAACTGGCCAAGCAACTAATTGTGTGCATACATAGAATCTCATAAAATAGTTTCTAGGCCATGCAACGAATGTATCCCCAAAGTTTCACAAAATAGGGGAAACGCCACTACATGGTAACCAAGTTTCACAATTGTTCAAACTAGGTCAATGGAAACTTTTTATTTGAAGAAACGTTTAACCACTCAGCTTTAAGTTTGTTACTTTTATAAACGTATGGACCTCCAACTTACCTGTACTTACGTTAAAGTTGTGTGTAAGTTGTGTAAAATAGCTGATGTGGTGTTCAAACTGTCAGCTAATTTAGACAACAAGATCTATACAACTGGGTCACTATTTCACACAATGTGAGATAAGTTGTTTTCGATAAGATAGTATTGAATCTAATAGTAAAAATGATTAATGCGTTTGGCCAATAAAAACAGTATAAGGAAAGAAACGATGATTACGTATGCCAGCTGATGCGCCACCTTCAATGGCGGTAGCGCCACCAAATAAGATCAAACGAGGTCCATGAGATTTGGTTTGAGCAACCGCGGTTAAAGTGTGGCCACAACGAGGGCCAGGGGCATCATCATCTGTGTCCCATTTCCCCTCCAATGGAAAATAATCCGGAGCTGGATGCAACAATGGTTTCGAATCCATCAAAACCAAAATGAATCAACTGTAACAAAAATATTCAATGTATGCATGATCTGATTTGTTAAAAAAAATATCAAATCACTTTGCTATATCACAAAATGGGGCTGAGATATAATTTGTTAAAACATAATATATTAGCAATTACTCAAATTAAATTAATTTCATTAGAACTGATAGATCAAAGAAAAACAGGGGAATGAATGTAAGGAGAAAAAAAATGAATATATTTTTCCTCTAACGAACTATGGAAAATTTAAAAGTGTACTAGTAAAAACATCCTAAATTATAACATCTAATAACCTTATTTTCTACTTAGCACCACGAAGAAACACATTTACATATGTTCGTTCATTTATACAATAAACGAATACAAATAAGATTTTATGTTTGTATATATTTAAATGAACGAACACAAACAAAAGGTATTTTCCTGAAACTTTTTTTATTTATTAAGATTAATTTAACATGTTGAATAAGAGATGATTGGCATGTAATTTATGTGTTCGATCCAACTAATCCGTGTACATATCACTCCCCAAAACTTGACATTCTAAAACTTTTCCATAGATATACGTCTTTCATTGGTGAACAGACATTTTTTGTCCCTTCGAGGACATCCGATAAAATTGGAAAACAAAAAAATAGACATTTTTATCGATTATTCTTTCCATGTTATCAAACTCATCTTATGCATATATCTATACTACTTTATAATGCATTTAGGCTTCAAATTAGAAACTTAAAATTAATTATTATAATGCGTGTAAAATTAAGATAAGGATTTCGATCGTGAGATGACGTGTGTCACTCTTATATTTCCAAACCTAACTTATATTTCAAGTCTAACTCCTAACCAAAAAATTAAGATAAGGGCTACATTATAAAATGACGTATATTACTACAACTAAAAATTAATCTTTATTTTAAATTAAAATATCTTTTATCTACTTATTTATATTATAATCTAATTTCATATATTTTCTAAATTTTATATTCTTTAATTAACATCCATTTTAATATATTTTATGAGTTTTAGTTTTATATTTTTAGTGGGTTTATTTTATTTTAATTCAATTTTCTGACTTTAACATTTATTTCATTTATTCCAATCCATATAATCTTAATTCGTCAAAATCATATCTTTTGGAGGAGTGTTTGTGTAAGAGATATGGGTATTTTATATCGGGAATAATGATGTCGCGTCAAAGTTACGGTAACAAACAAACACTTCAATTAACACATATACATTCGAAATGTTGAAACGAATTACTAAACGGTGTGAAACACATATAACTATCTTATCGCCATCCATTGCACATCTCATCACATCACCACCTCAAAATATTTGTTATTCTGAAAATAATATCGGATCATGCATGGCATTCTTGTGCAGTCATCTAGTATGATATAACAGGTTTTATGCATTTTAAGCACCAGACTTTTAACACGTACTACCCGTTTGACCCATGTTCTTTGGGCCAATTGATTATATTTTACCTTTTTAGCCCGTTAAAGGAAAATTTTAAAAAATAATAAAAAATAAAAATGACCTGAATCGACTCATTCACAAGTAAAATAGAGGGAGAAAAAGAGGGGCCCGCCAAGGCTTTTCACCTTACAAAGTATGAAAAGACAGAAGTTCATAAATATGGAACATTTCTGTACCCAGGCTTGTGCCAATAACTAAGATTTAATGTTAATGTCAATACTAAAGAGTATCTGTGCAGCCAGAAAACAAAGTCATGTGTTGCGTGTTTGACCAACAACAAAAGCATTTGTGTACCAAAGAGCATATGTGCAGCCATAAAACTAAGTTATGCCTATGCTTCAGTTATCATACTGGCTTCTGCTGCTGCTGCACAAGTTTGCTAGATTCCCACAGGACTCTTTTCACGCCAAGACCTTGTTCAGAAGGACCAGACGAAGCACCAGTAGCACCACATGGTTGTTGAAGCTTGGCCCATTTATCCAACTTTAAATAAGTAACATCCACAACGCACGAGCCAGATTCATCAAGGTTGGTCCCAGACCATACGCCGCTTGCTTGGTGCACACGACCCTTGCCAATCTCTTCTCCTTGCCCATCTGTAAGCACCACGTATCGCCCTTGTTCATGCTTAACCGAGCCACCCTCTGGGTTTCTCTGAGTCCCTTGGGCTGAAGACGGGGATGGGTTAAAGAATTCATCAGCACTCTCAGGGTCAGTTCCTGAACCACCTTTTTTGTCAGTGAAAGTATTGTCTCCCGCAGAAGGTGCACGGATATCCTTGGCAGCTACACGTGCTAGTTTGGCTTTGCGGTTATTCAACCTGTTGACAACAGTCAATAAAGTTACGAAAATAGCTCCGTTTCATTTGGTCTGAGTAACCATTTACTTCCTGATATAATGAAGCTATACATAACAGGTAAAGATAAAATTCGATAGAGAAAGCTAAGGATTTGTTATATGATGTCGCTACCTATTAAGTTCATGTAATGCAAAAATCAGAAGAAAAATGTCCTCCTTGTACGAACAAGGCAACAACTATAATGTCAATGTACTCTCATAGACCATCCAGTTTCAATACACCAAAACTGAAAATTTAGATGTGGCAAAATGGGCAGGTTGGGTCAGTTTGGGTAATGGGTCACGATCAGGTTGGATTGGGTCGACTCTGATTTTCCTATATTCAGTTCTTTTACAACAAACAACCAATACACTAAACGTGACAATACAATTATCATTTATTAATGAAAAACTGAAGATGTAAAATAAAATGACATACACTCACTATTAACAAAGACAAAGAGTAATGAGGAAAACAGTGATCATCCTTGATGGCTTAGAGTCTTGCACATCACTTCCCTAAATCCTTATTCAAATGATGGCCCATGTGACACAAGTACCTACCTGACTTGACCCACTTCAAATTTCTTAACTACTTGAGTACTGAGTCAGCCTATTTCAGCCTGTTGGGTAATTTTCCATTTTCCAAAATGACCCAAACACTTGCACAAAGTAAGTCACTTGGGTCATCTAAAATAATTAAATGAAATGGAGAACATATACTCGTGATCTAGTGCTAATATGAAAATAAGAACAGGCTTTCTTACCAATTCTTTAGCTGCGAGGAAGATATTTCTGTACCCTGCAAAATCAAATTAGGAGGAAGAAACTATTATTACCAGAGATATGTGAAGGATGTCTTTTCCCAATTTTAGAAGATGAAATTCTCACATACATGAAGACTAAGTTTCTCTGCCCATGATTGTAGCATGGCAGCTTTCCGCTGCATCTCAGGCTCTGTCACCAAAACCTGTTCGATCATACTTATTTGAATGTGATTCATTATGTTGCGCTTCCTTTTTCTTGATTGCTTATCCTCACTCTACATGTTTATAGAACTTCATGTTATCATTAGTTATTGGAAATTAAAAATAATAATAATAAACAATAATAAAAAATGGTAATTAAAACACATCTCAGGATACTTCTTTACCTGCATGGTATTTGAATCCAATCCAGATGTTTCAGCATTCTGAGCATCTGCTTCACTTTCATGAACAGCCCTAACATTATAGGTTTGAGTTGCCTCTGTCCTCTGTTCTTGAATCTGCAGACCATTGGATGGACCTTCGTTTCCATTGAGAGTTAACGTGTTCACTTCTTCCAAAGGTAATATGATAGATATGCCCTTGATCTGGTCACCATCTCTGTCATGTGCATCTGGAAATTCTTGTACTTTAACATCAGCCTCCTGCGTAATTGATTCCAATATAATACATTCACAATCTTACTTGCCTGTGACAACCAGTACATGCATAAAAACTTGACAACAAAACAAAAGAAGGGATGAAAAGTTTACTAAGACTGGTTCGATGTTGGATTCTTGAGTAATTAGCGGCTCCAACTGTGCAATGAACAACCTACACAAACCATATACAAGATGCAGGTTTACTATTAAAGTTCAAGCAACCAATTCAGACAACATACATGAGTTTCCGTAACTTTATAGGTTGGATAATAGACCACTACTTATTAATGTGTCAGATAAATTGTCCCCGATAGATGATTTCTACTGTTTACATCAAGCTAGATTGTGTGGTTAGACAACAGATATGAGTTTCAGTAACTCTATAGGTTGGATAATAGACCACTACTTATCAATGTGTCAGATAAACTGTCCCTGATAGATGATTTCTACTGTTTACTGCAAGCTAGCCTGTGTTAGTCTGGGATTTAATCAGCAACTATAATTGGATAATAGACCAGTACTTATCAATGTGTCATATAGATTATCCTGATAGAAATTTTCTACTATTTACTGGAAGCTAGTCTGTTGTTAGTCTGGGATTTAATCAGTTATTACCAAATAATTGCAATACATATACATGATAATATGGAATAACTTTTGAAACCTACAAGCTAAGGAAGACATTGCATTATACTTACTTAAGCAGCTGCACGTCATCCTGGTTAAGGAATGTAGGAGTTAAAGATGCTGCATGAATCAATAGGGAACCTGCACACGCAACGGATCATGTTGTCTAAACAAAAGCATACATCTGTAATAAACTTAAGGAGTTGTTAAAACAACATATACCCAGATTTTGGGTAATGACTGCAGCTCTCTCGGCTCTAGCGTCATTTAAAACTCCATATGGCACATTAAGAAGTTCCTTATGAAAGCACTGCAGAAATGTGTTGAGGAAGAGATCTTTCTCCTCTGTGAACCAGAAGTAGTTTTTTTAAGATGACAAGAACAGTTACAATAATCCGATGTAGAAAACCATTGATTACAGTATTCACCTTTACATATATCAGGAATAAAACAAGTGAGATTTGCTACAACTTTGACCAGTAAAGATGTTCTTTGAAATGCATAAGAAGTCCGAGGTACACGACATGCATTAAAAGTGGATTCTGGAACATCTGATGATTGAACCACACCCAAAACCCATCCAGCAGCTGCCAATGAATCAAAATCCAGAGTAGCGTCTTCTTCAGAAGGCCGAGATTCAGAAGAACACCAGCTAGACAAGAACTCCCCATGTGGTTGCGAAAAAATTGTGGCCAGAACTTCTGTCTGCATGAAAAAGGGCAACAAATTCAATTATAGTCACATCTTAGCATCCCCATAATAAATTGTCTAACATATGTACCTAAATGAAAGCAAGCACATGGATCATAATAATATGCCATAGATAATTATATAAATGAGCTTACAAAGTTCAGGGTGATGTAGAATCGAAAATTAGAATCGTCAGACAGAATTTCTATCAACCGCATTGCATTGAGTTGCAGAAGTCCTCTTGGATAGGTTTTGTCCGAATAGGCAGCAAGCCCATTCAAATCTCCACGAAACATTGTCCTCAGCAATGAAATGACCTATATCACACAATCGCAGATTAGTTTTGGAATTAGCACATAATAAAAACATAAATCTCTAGATATATTGAAAGAAACCTGGGATATAGTAGACTTGGCTAAATCCAAACCCACGGTAGTGCTGGCAGCCACATCCAAGAAAGAGGTACTTTCTACTTCACAGAGATTCAGCAGCTGCAAACAGAGGAATGGTATACATTAATGACACCATTAAAACAGAAGCATAGGTAAAATCCTGCAGCTGATTTCATACAGTGACTAAATAAAATATGGTGTATCATTAGATCTTACAATAGATAAGACTTTTGATTTCAGCCTAGAAACCACAGCCATAAGGTAAGAATCTTCACAGAATGGTAATTTCATGATCTCGTGTGCCAACAAAAGAATACCACCTTTTTCACATAGGTCCTGAAGGATATAAAAATAAGTCAGATATACCAACATAAGAAGCATCTAAAAGGAATACTTGTAGCCTTTTGTGTTAACATGTACACATTCAATTGATGGTAAACCTTATTTTTAACAAGGCGCTCCCGGAAGGGCCTTTGTTGACAAAGTGACTGAAGAAACTGTAGAGAAGCCTCACAGTGCTGACACAGACGATTGACTTGAGCAAGATTTGACTGCATGCCACCATTGGCATACTGACCAGGCAACCTCACTTGAAGATATTGAATGTCCACGAACAGCAGCAAAAGCTGTATGCATAAATTCATCAACCTGTCACACATATCCAACATAAATAAACACATTATTGTCTAACCCATAATCTGTAGATTATAGACATCGAGCATAGCATGTCACCTCAGGGTGGGCTAGAAGAACTGGTGCAAGCTCATGCCATTGTGAGGAAATAAATGCTGTAAACAGATGTAGAATGCATGCCAGCAGTGCCGAATGAAGCAGAACTAGTTGACTATCCTAGATCAACAACAAAAAGAGATGTGTCAGTGAAGAATAGTAAATGTACAGAAAGGATAAGATTATACAAATGATAGAACTAGATTAACCTGTCTCCAACGAACAAGATGGGCGACATTGAAAAAGATCAAATCAAACATCTGCTCAGATACTTTTACATCCTCAAGCAAAACCTGCATCGTGGAAAATAATTTATAAAATGAAAAAATTAAAAGAAAATTAAACAATTAATTAAATTACCTGCTCAAGTAAGGAATTGCGAGGTGCAAGATCACACAAGCCATGCAAGAGTCTAAACCCACCTAACAAGTATCTATAATGTTCTTCATCTCGTCTTCTTTCAAAAGGTGTTGCCATTAGATGCCAAGCCAAATATCTTGCTAGGGATTCGACATTGATCTGACACATTTCATTGACTAGAGATGGTCAGCAAGCACTAGTCAAAGCAAACGCTTGATGGTTAAAATTTGATTCTACCCAAAACCTACCAACCTGTTTTGATGATCCATTACTGGTAGTGTATTGAATAGTATCATTTTCAGCATCCCTAATTAACTTGCCAAGTTCCTGAGAACTTAATGTAGGTAGTTCTGTAACAGCTGAAATCATATCTATCGGTGGCGGCTGCATATAGAAGCAATTGAAGTAACATGAATGAGCTACATTTGTAAAGGTATATAATGGTATATGCCTACATACGTGTTGGTATACATATTAACCCATTAACTATACACACAGAACATGTGTTTGTGTGAGAGATACAGAGATAATAATACTTGGTAAAGAGGAACAAAATTTGAATGACGTGGATAGTTAACCAACCGTCCTAGTCTTCAGTACATTTAACAAATAGGACATGTGCTCTTATTAAACATAGTATTGTACAAACTTAGAAATTTTGTAGATTCGCATTGATGGTTCTGATTCGCATTAAATACTAATTTCATGGTTCAACTTCAGCAAGCTCCAAAAGGAAAATAATGTAAGAAATTGACTTGAACATTCTGAAATGAAATATATACTATAAAAGCTGCATGCAGTATCTTCACAAACAGATTTAAGATGAGAGTTCCTCCTAAAAACTGTAAGATTTTAAAAGGGAGTGTAAATTATTTAACCTTGACTTATGTAACATTTCATAAACTTCCCATGGGTAACTTCGATGTCCTAGAATTGGTTTCTTTATATACAACCGAAGTCCACCCAAGCCACCTTTGGTAACCTGGTATGTGAACCCCTGGACTCCATTGACCACCCCGCAAGACCTACGGAACCATGCAAATCACCAGCCTCCACTATTTTTGGGTTATTACTTACTAGGTTGGTGCGGATGACCCCCATACATGGTAATTTATTTTGCATGTTCAAAACTCGTAAGCCCCAACTCCTTGGGGCACATTCCCCAGCCTAACAGTCCAAAAACACGTTAGGATGTTGATTGTGTGCCTCCATGGATCTTTTGGAGTAGCTTGTGGAGTCTGAATCTACATGCCAGCTCAGGTGGGGCTTCCCTCGTTTCTAAAGAGACATCTAACCATGTCAAGAAAACCAAAATCTATGACTAACAGTTTGATTTTGACTTAATTGTCTTAATTGGGAAAATTGCTTAATCTAATAATTTGGTAGGCTGTTCTTTGTTACGAACTTAATCCAGAAGCAGGGCTTAACAGAAAAAGTCACGGGGGTGTAGATTTTTCAATCAAGTAAACTCATATTTGTATAAAAACTGCGATGAAGACACTTATTCGGCATACATTACAAAACAAAATTGTTTATATACAAAGAGACATCATATATCCACACATACTATAGCTAGGCAGAACTTAAAAAGAAATCAAACAAACAAGGCCATGAGTCTGTGTAGTCATCAGGATAACATTCCGGCAAGCCCAAACAAACAATACTATACCTTCTTATTAATTGACACAATTATCAATTATCAATCAGCGATGGTTATTGTAAACCAACAGAAACAAAGGAACCTTTCATTTTCCTTCGTCACCATTAGATACTAATGTCAAACTTTTCTTGCCATGTAACATTTAAGTGAGAAACAATAGGGTAACTATCTCACACATGGCAACCTTTAAAATTATGTTTTAAATCTCAAGTAAGAATACTAAAATCAATATCGCTAACACTTAGTGGGTGCGTGAGGGTGATGCGTAAGAGGCTCCCTCAAGCATGAAGCCATTACGTACCCCCTCCTTTCTCATGCGTGAAGCCATTAAGCGATTTTGGTATGCGTTCGGTGATGGTGGTAGTTGTACGATGTGTTGTGTGTATTTGATGAGTGAGGCCATGAGGGCTACACCTAGTCTTATGGCTGCAACAACCTCACCGTTAAACTTCCGTATGTTATAAAAGTAAATCATTTAGTACTATTAACGGCTTTAACTTTGAATATAGCTCATGTGGGCACTCAAGGCACGAATAAATTGATACATAATCTTACTTAAGTTACGTATTCCACCTTGAAATTCTTAACCAATAAAACTAATCATCAAGTGCTCGCTCTTAGTTGACCATGTGACTCGTTCTTCAACTAATGAAAACTCACCAAAAACGCTAAAAATACCTAACAACACCTATAAATCAATTACTCACACCTTAAAACCTCGCATATAAAACATAATAACTCGTAACCTAAGACACCGACCGGCAACTACAGAATACTACCATCGAGTCCTCTAAAAACAACTTAATTACACAAAAATAAACTTATCATATTCCTGACATCAAAATTAACAATAACAATTAGAAATTAAACTCACAATTACATTCCTGCATGATATATCCTCCTTCACAGTCTTCATTTCCACCTGAACATAAAAAAAATTATATAATTAACCATATGAGCCCTAGTTTTATTGGTGTTATGAATTGAATTAATGATTTGGAATGAAGCATATACCTGTTGTTAATTGTGAAGATTGAAAATTGAGAAAGGGTTATATGAGGTCTCGGTGAGTAGTAGTATTATGATGATGATGGTGGCGAATTAAATGCAGGTATAAATAAAACGTGATTCAAATCAAATTTCGGTTTCTTTGTGTGTTTGTTTGGATGGAGATTATACAACGAGGGTTTATTGTATTTTATGCTAACTATAGTTAACATTAAACTATTATTTACCGTATTATTGTTGTTGATAGGTATAGTTTGGTTTGTTGCTTGGATTTGGTATCGGGTAAAAAAACGATTGATATAAAAAGAGGTTGATATTTACATTATATTTTTTTATGCATGTATCATAATTTGTGCATTACACTATTGTATTTTACAAACTATAATGTATAAATTATAGTGCATGCATCAAAAGATGTGATATAGGTATCAATTCACATATAAAAAAGTGTATCATTATGATTATTTATGTTTGAAGGACAAAATGATATAAAAAAATGTATAGATATTTGAATTTTGTGATGAAAAGAGAAGGGCTCGCGGAATGGATTTCATATACACCAAATTGATGAGTAATGAATTTATGGCTATGATATACTCATTTCAGTTTTACTAAACAAACATCTTTAATCAATGTGAAACTCATAACCGCATTCCCATATACTCATACCAAACGCACCCTTAATTTTTAGGTTATGATTGAGTTTATTTTTGGAGAGAAATGAAAAGATTTTAGATGGTAGTAATAACTAAATAGATAAATAAAAGAAATTGCTAACAACATCCCATTAGATATTGTTTGAGCATTTCATGTTTAAAAAATTAGCATTTAATTATCTCTAAACATATTATATTTAACATCATATATCATGTTTAAAACGATTAAAAGTGTATAATTATAGAATATCTAAGTTTATTAAATGTGTTTTTTATATTTATAAAATGTTTAAACAATACTCATTGGGTTGTAGTTAGCAAATCCTTATATAAAAATTGTGTTTTTGATAGTTTTTAGGAGAGTGGGAAAGTAAAGGATAGTAAATTATCCTAAAATTACTATTACCCTTCTTCTCAAATTGGGATCAAATGGAGTGAAAATGATTTTAAAGTTTTTTTTTTTGCTTACATCCTCCTTTTTTTTCTAACTTTGGAACAAAAGATTAAAAATCAATAAAAAAAATCCTCCTTTATTCATTTTTCTCGTTTTTTCCCTCTCCATTACTCTTCTTTCCATTTTATACTTGGGAACAGAGTTTAGTTTTGTGACGTTGTCATATGGTTTAACAATACTTACAGCAATTATGCCCGATCTCGTCTAGGTGGAGTCTAAAAAGTAAAATGTACACAATTACACTTTTTACAAGAGTGAAAAAAAAACAAAAAAAAAAAAAAGCTATTTTAAAATTAAAAAAAATAATTAAAAAAAAAAAAAAAAAAAAAAAAAAGCGACATTCGGCAAAAGTGTGTGATGAGCAAAATATGTAACACTAATGAGTGCAAGTATCAGGGTATTGCATGTACTGTGTATATGCATAGTCGCTACTACTAGTTCTGCAATAAAAGCTCCATTCGTGATTTTGTCTAACATGATTTTACCACATGTTCACCTTCGTATCCTGATTTCCGTTACACCCATTCTATTTGCTATTAAGTGTTTTGGTAAAGGTTGTGGTGATAATATTGGATATTTTATGAAACCGTGTAAGTTCACATCCCGGATAAAAATATTTCGACCTTATGGTTTGCGTACCACGAATACTTATTAGGATAATTTAAGAGAATCACTTGATTTTTAGGCAAAAGAGAACTAAAGAAAACAAACAGATTATGTCCGATTTTCGTATGTTTAAATGAAAGCATTGTTTATGTTAATAACATAAAGTTCATTTCGGTTAAGAACGGTTGACAACGATTTTTAAACATCGCCTCCATTGACGGGGCTTGGAAAATTTTATTCGAAGGCCCAAAGTGTAAATCATGAAATTTGGGAGGGCCAAACCATAGTTTATTATAAAATTTAAGTTTTTATAAAATAAATCATATATTAATACACACTTCTTTAACTCAAATAAATGTGAAATAAACACTTCTTTAACTCGTACCCGAGTCTAATAAAAAATCTCATCAGTTTCCAGTAATTTACAACAACCTAAACAGTTGATGGCGCAAAAGTCACCAACATTTTCATAAGTCGCCTTTATCAGCCAATGTATCACTCATACAACATAGTTGGTGTAAATGTTTTAGCCTTTGTCACATGGTTGATATAGCGCTTATTCTTGAAAGATCAATGCTTACACACTCGTTATCCTGAACATAATTAATACCACAAACACTACACCTTAGTTTATTAGGTTTAATTTGTTGCTAAAATAACAGTATAAAACTCTAAGTGCATTTTGGTAGAGAGAATTTCAGAGAATAGAAATGAAGCAGAGAATAGAAATTCAGATAATTGAAATTGAGTGAGAAAGTTATTGAATTCTACTATTTGAATGGCAGCATTAACAAGCAATAGCAGCATTAACGACCAGAGTGAATGTATAGTAGCAGTATTAATTTTTTATGACTTGTAACTTTATCAACCACAACTTCATTAACAACTGCAAATAAGCTTACAGACTCATCACCATGCGTCTTAGTTTGTAAGCCTTTAGACGCAATCCTAGCAATACCAACCGATAGGTTGAGATTAACCCCATCTTCACCATCATTAACACTCACACCCTCGTTACCAGTTTTAGAAGCTGCCTAAAATCCTCTAACAGGTTTACGTAGTTTCCCATCTGCTTCTATTAACCTAACTTCATTCGTTCGAACTGTAGTTGCCAACACAGAAAAAGTAGGAAAGTGATACGCCATGAACGATGAATCAAGACCAGTATTGATTGACCAGCAATATTTAATGAACAATGTTAGGGTTTGCTTTGCTCAGTTCTCCTCATAAACATAAACCATACACCACGAACAAAAGATACCATCACAAATAATAACGAAAAACCCTAAATAAGGTTTCTTTGTAGATCGTGTTAAGCCGAACCCTAAATAATGGTTTGAATAATCGTTAAGAACAAACAGATCTTGACTGCACCTAAACAGATTATTCAACAAACCAGCATCCCCAATCAACACTAACGAACAATAGTAACAGATTAGAACCAAACGTGCTGCAGAAAACCAAACAAATAGGATTACAACAAAAACAAAACGATTGAAAAAAAATAGGGAAGTTAGGGTTTCGGTTTATTTCCTATATCGACAATGTAAAATCTTCTATGATTGAAAAGCCTTGTAAATCCTAGATCAAGAGCAACCTCACTCTGATACCAATTGTGATGATCGTTTAAAACTCATCTAGAATCTATATTAACAAAGATAACAAGCTGCACAACGGAATTAAACAAAGACAATTGTTATTAACAAGGTTTTACATAATATACGCCCCAATTATATTTGATCATGATAGAGCGTGTTACCTAACTGTAACAGAGATCAAAGACACCTTTGATCTTAGGGTGTGGATGATCTCTAGTGGGGAGATCGTTTATGTGTTCCTAAAACATGATTAAACACATATTTAAACAATGTATAGGGACCTCTTTATATATATAGTCCATCTAGACCTACAAAGGAAACCTAATTGCATTAGTAAACTAAATCTTTCCTAATTTTGATCTTTATCTTTTTCAACAAGTCTTCTAGAATCCTCCATCTTCTAGAATTCCATAATGTCGATCTTGGTCCTTTTGTTATCATCAAATCAATAAATCCCAATGATGATATGATTTGAAACTTATTAAGTTCATGGAGAATTTAAGTTAAAGGGAAGATTTAAAGATGTACAAGATGGTTAAAAGGAAACCTGTAAAGAAAAAGATATTGTTTGTTTTTTCATCATCAAATAGGGAAAGATTATTAGGATTTATTGAGTTGATGATAACAAAAGGACCAAGATCGACATTATGAAATTCTAGAAGATGGAGGATTTTAGAAGACTTGTTGAAAAAGATAAAGATCAAGATTAGGAAAGATTTAGTTTCCTAATACAATTAGGTTTCCTTTGTAGGTCTAAATTAACTCTATATATAAAGAGATCCCTAGACATTGTTTAAATATGTGTTTAATCATGTTTTAGGAACACATAAACGATCTCCCCATTGGAGATCGTCCACGCCCTAAGATCAAAGGTGTCTTTGATCCCTATTATATGATGTAAACCTTGTTAATAACATTGTGTTTGTTTTAATTCTTTGTTATTGGGGCGTATATGATGTAAACTTGTTATCTTTGTTATTATTCATCTTAGATGAGTTTTAAACGATCTTCACAATTGGTATTAGAGAGGGTGGCTCTTGATCTAGGATCTACAAGGTTTTTTTTATTCGAAGATAGAAGTTCTGTCTGGCGAAAAAGTGATCATGCTTTCCTTACGATACTTTAACAATCGATCATAAACCTTTTAATTTTTTAATTTGTTAATTGTTTATCGTGGGACGGTGACATTAATGCTTTCTTTTACTTCAACTTTGTAATTTCAGATTTTTTAGAAGAAGTGAGTTGTTTCAAGTTATCCACCTGTGTTTGTAAGGAGGTTCATAGTTCCATCAATTCCTTTAGTTTCATACTATCCTCATCAGTTCGAAGTGTGTTACCTCTTGTGAGCACTGAATCATTGGATTGTTTAGACACCCTCTCATACCTAGTATAAGCAGAAGTACCCCACATGGTTTCTTGGCACTTGGGACCATCACCTGAATCAGCTCCATGGGAACTAGACTCATTAGATGTTATTTTAGATTGGGTCTTATTTATGTTACCACTGCCATGCTCTGATTCTAAGCTAGAAGCATTAGTGGTAGCCCTCACCAACCTGCCATACATCTCCTCATTGACACTCTCATCTGCAACATTACCACTAGGTGCACTAGACTAAGGTATCTCAGTGCCCTTTCTTTTTGGCTTCCTAAGGTTTTTGGTCTTTCGTGTTTGTGAGGTAGATGATTGTAAAATTGTAGGTGTGTGTTGGATATCAGTGGGAGTTCCTGAATCTTCACTCATTTGTGTTTGTGGTTGATATATGATCTTACCTAAGTTTTGTATTCCAATTTGAAATTCTTAACCAATAAAACTAATCGTCAAGTGCTCGCTCGTAGTTGACCATGTGACTCGTTCTTTGATAAAGCCTAAAATGAACATGTTTTTAGTAGCGTTATTGTTGGTTTTGTGCATGATAATCGGCTATATTTACTCATAACTGTTGCAAAAATGCAAAAGATGCGTATTGTGTATGTATATGTAGCCAGGTATCACAAATGATGAAGAAATGAAGTTTTTATGCACATTTGGAAGATTCCCAAGGAAGGAAGTCGAGCAAGGAAGCTTTTGGACTCAATGATTAGGAAGCGCAATGATTTCTAAGTATCTACAGCAAGGAAATATCAAGTTTCGCCTTTGAAATCATCAGCGAGAGCAAAGAGTGAGGCATGAATCAAGAAAGTCAACAAAAGTAAAAAATACAACATCCAGCCGTTCGGTCGTGACCCGTAACCGGATCCGGCTGGGTAATGGTCAAGAGGCAACCGATCCGGTTGCATGGTCTGGAGTTACACAAAAATGCATTTAATGTTGCCTTAACTCCCCATAATCATTGGAGCCGATCATTTCTTGATATTAACTTGTTGGGAACATTTTTGGCCAGTTAGACAAGTTTCTTTGGCTATATATTGAACCTAGACTTAGTTTACTAGGTGTGACACAACCCAAAGTGTAATAGTTTACACCAAAACTATTACCAACCATTTTATTCATCCCAAAGTTTAGTATTCAATGTAAACGTCCGGAGGTTGGAGAGCAATTCTCATCCATTGTTTTGGTTATTCGGAGTTATACGGTTAAGCTAGGTGATTGGAGGCATGTGGTTTCTATAAGCCACGATTTCTAGTTCTTGTAATCGCAAAAGTTTAGGTATTCTATGAACTTTGTTATGGATTTCTATTCTCTTGAGTTATTGGAATTACTTTGTTATTTCTTGTGTTTTGTTATTATTATCATGGAGTAGTTTTTGGATATACTTGTGTGTTGGGATGTAGGAAATCATACTAGTGTTCTCATATGTGATGCATGTATATATGATCTTGTTTGAATGAGTTTATTGGAAAAATACTAGTCTTGGTTTGATTTGTCGGTAAAACATGTTTAGAGAAAAAGGACCGAAAGGATTTCTCTTGTGTTTTATTCCAAAAAGTTAAGTGACAAACTAGTATGGGGATATGGTGATTGACAACCACCATGTTTACTTATTAAAACAAGACTAGAAACATTTTCATCATGAAAGGTCGAAAGATTCGTAAGAACGAGTTTAATAAGAACATTTTACAAACAAATGGATTTTCTAAAGGATAATCATTAAGATAAGGACCGAAAGGATTACCTATATGTTTTTGTTCTTAGAATGATTTTTGCAAACATAAACCATGGTTGGAAATCATTTGCTTATGATTTGTGCATCACATCAAGAGTTTACACCAAGCCTTCATGAACACTACTTATGATTGCCTATAGACTACACATAAGTATATATATATTTCTTATTGTAGAATTTCACTATAACATCACTTTTTGAGGAAGCCTTGACAAAGCTTTCTTGTTACAAATCTTTTAAAGAAAACAATTTCAAACACAAAATCCCTTGGGACGATCTCGACTTACCCACCTTTGCTATCGCGAACGAGTATACTTGCTCGTATGTGTTTATAGTATTAGACGGTTAAATCGTGTTTATAAATTTTTAAAACTTGCAACACGGGAAACACATCATTCTTCAACTAATGAAAACTCACCAAAAACGCTAAGACACCGTAAAACTCATAACCTAAGACACCGAACGGCAACTGCATATATAACACTTAATAACTCTTAACCAATAAAACTAATTAAAACCTCATATATTAAATAACTCGTTACCTAAGACACCGACCGGCAACTACAGAATACTACCATCGAGTCCTCTAAAAACAACTTAATTACACAAAAACAAACTTATTATTATATTCCTGACATCAAAATTAACAATAACAATTAAAAATTAAACTCACAATTATATTCCTGCATGATATATCCTCCTTCACAATCTTCATTTCCACCTGAACATAAAAAATTGCTTATTAAAGCTTAATTTAAGGTTAAATAATATAATTAACCATATGAGCCCTAGTTTTATTGGTGTTATGAATTGAATGATTTGGAAATAAGCATACCTATTGTTAATTGTGAAGATTGAAAATTGAGAAAGGCTTATATGAGGTCTCGGTGAGTAGTATTATTATGATGATGATGGTGAATTAAAAGCAGGTATAAATAAAACGTGATTCAAATTAAATTTCAGTTTCTTGTGTGTTTGTTTGTTTGGAGATTATATATTCACAATGGTTTATTGCATTTTGTGCTAACTATAGTTAACATTAAACTATTCTTATTTTTGTTTTGAGTTAACTACATAAATGGTTCATGGTTTGTCGGTTTTTATGGATTTAGTCCACTTTCATTTTCATCTCGAGTTTAGTCACTATGGTTTTAATCTGTTACTGATCCAGACCATTTTTCTTATTTTCGTTAACTTTTTCTGTTAATTTAGTAAAACTACCAAAATACCCTCACTTTCATTATTATAATTTAAACCTTTAATTAGAATTATTATTATCACTAATACTTCTACTATTATTAATACTAAAACACATGGAAACTTGTCATCTTCCTTTTCTTTTAAATACAAACATAAAACACCCACATGAACACATCAAAACACCTAGATTTATGGATACACACACTTTTTTCACTTACCAAAAAACAAATACTCAAATGTATGATAAGGATGGTGGTAGCTCGTGTTTATGGTTGATTGGTGGTGTGAATAGATGATTGGAGATGAAATGATGATTTGTGTCACATTAGATCTGTTTTGGGGAAGGTGGTGTATGGTTGTTGTTTGTAGGCGGCGTCGGACGAGGTAGCGGTGGTTCGTCGATGGTGTAGGGTGGGGGTTGTGGTTGAGACTCAGGGTTGTAGTGGTAGCAGTTGAAAAATAAGGATGTATAGGTTTGTGAGTTTGAGTATGTATAACTGGTTATGTTGTGTGTGGATTAATTTATGCAAAATGAAGAAAGTGGGTTTATGGTGGTGGGTACGGTGGTGGTTCGTGCTTGTAGTTTGTTGAGGTTTTTTGAAATGTATGATAAGAGTTGTATAGATCTGAGATGGTGGTGGGGTTTTATAGGTATGGTGGTGGCTATTAAACCAGGTATGTGGTTGGCATGGTGATAGATATGTGGTTGGTGGCTGATGAGGACGTAGGTGACGATGACAGTGGTGGTTGGCCGACGGTTATTAGCAGGTGGGGTGGTGGTGGTTCGTGGATGTAGCTTGGTGGCCGATGACGATGAAGGTTGATAAGGATTTAAAACGTACGCTTTTAAGGGATCACTTAAGCCCTTAATTGACCACTTTTATATCTCATTCTTGCTTAATTTCGTTCCTTTTCACTTTTAGGTCTCTTGGAAGCAAAATCTTTGGAATGATGCACATTTGAATGAAATGGAGTGAAAACATGAAGAAAATGGCAAAGTCAAGATCGAAGCCACTCAAGTTGCTCAAATTGAACCTGACGGCGTCCCAATCAAAGGGTGACGCCGTTCCTCTCTACAGATTTGATAAAAACATGCACCAGACGGCTCAGTAGAAATTTTGCTCATAACACCTGATGGCGTCAGGTTTTGAAGAAGAAGGGCGTCACTCAGACGGCCCAGATCCAGAACCAAGACGACGTCCCATCTAAAGACTGACGGCGTCACAACTCCAACATGACGTCGTCCCATCGATAACTTGGCCAAGACGAAAACCCTAATGACGGTGATCTGACAGCGTCCCACCTATATGGCGACGCCGTCGCAGTTGTAAATCTATATATATAATTCGATTTTTCTGCATTTAAAGAGGTAGAATTTTGGAGTAAAAACCCTTAACATTTGTAGTCCGACTTGGACAGTATCTTAGGGTCCCAAACCATATTTTACACATCAAGATAAGTGTTTTAATCCAATAGTATCATTATGTCTTCCATTGATTGTGTGTATGCTTGCTTGTTTAACATGTCTAGCTAAATTTCTTGTGTGTTTTCTTAGATCTATGAAACCTAGTTATTAATTATTGTTAGGTTGTCTTTTATCATAATTGTAATTGGCTTAGGAGTGCAACATGCTATCGTTGTGTTTAATGCTTGAATAATCCTTGTGAAAGTTAGTTTATGAGTAATCTAGCGGATTTCGTAGGCTAAACCCAAAGGTAACCTCAAAGAGTTAGGGCATATGCACACCCTACGACTTTAGGAAGCACAACGCGTTAAGAATAAGGACGTGACAATTCAACCATCAATATAAGATAACTAGGGAGTAATAGTATCTAGGTAAACAAATTTTTAAGCATCATACGAGCACACATCAAATAGACATAGCTACCCGTAGTATTAGATAATAGATAGTAGAAGTAATTGGTAGAGAATACCACCCCAAACCAATTTCCCCGAGATTTTACCTTTAGCTTTATAAAAAACCAATAAAAAGATAAAAAAGAATCATCCTCAACCCCCACCTTAGCGTAATACATTTCTTGCTAGCATTCCTATTCCCCTAGAGAACGATATCAATCCCGAGGCTTACCCAATACTACACTACAACGATTAGGTTCACTTGCTGGGGTGTTGAAAAACTTGCTCGACGAAAAGGAAATTCCTTTGACCCCGAACGCGCTTCGTATGCGCATCAAGTTTTTGGCGCCGTTGCCGGGGAATAGAATAGCTAGTTAGATTTTTATCTCGTTTAGGTTCCCTTGCTTGATTCCTATCAAGTGAGATTTTTTCTCATTTTTAGCTTCCTTGTAGTCTATCCCCCTTCTTCGTGACTTTGTTCGTAAATCCCATCACTCACCATGATTCACATCTTTTTTCGGAGAAACTTTACACTACCCGCTCCCAATCCCGCAATAGAAAACGCAATCCCACAAAACCTTTCACCCGTTCACCACTTTGGAAATCACCTAGGGCATAATGAAATAAATTGGCAACAACATAGTCCTTTCTACGATTCGGATTCCGCTGAAGAATTTAACTATGGAGAGGCACTTGATAACGGAGAGGTCATCGATGAAGTTAGTTTTGAAATGGAATAAGACCCCTCCCAATGTTTTGACCCTAGGTGTAAAATTGAGATTGATGGCCCCTTTAACATGCAATTCCCTTGTAAAATAGGATTTGAAAGTTTTGGTGCTTATTTGCATTCATTCTTTCCTTTAAACTTAATCTCAAGGAATCTAGTATAATAAAATTAAGGTAAATGAATTAGCCTATCAAGGGGACAATGTTGTTGATGCGGTCACTCACTTGGATGTGTTTGTTGGAAGTTTTGCATATTTGGTTGAATTCATGGTCTTAGAAGATTTAGGATAATTTATTGATGGAAGCCTCACTCAAGTGATATTTGGAACATCCTTTAAGAGAATGAATAAGTAGAATGAACTGATGGTTGATGGTTTAGTCACATTCTCTAATGAAGTTGAGGATTTTGTCTATCAAATGCCCCGTACGCACCCTAGTTTTAAACACAAAGATATAGAGGCATGCAACCGGATGGCCCCCATTCCAATACTTAGTGAAAGAGACAAACAACGGGGACTTAGGCATACTTATGAAAAAAAATGAAAGATACTATAAAAGATGCCTAGAGTTAGGAGATGAGTACAAGAAAAATGAGAGAACATTAGAATAGCTTAGATATGGGCACGTAAGCGTGTACGAGACAAAGTAGGAGCACGACTTCGAGTCTAGCTACAAGACTCATAAATAAAGAAAAGCGCTTCGTGGGAGGCAACACATGCTTAATTGTTTGCTTGTTTGTGTCTCATATATCTTTTTCATTGTTGTATGTTCTCATGTTTGATTTTGTGAAAATGCTTTATTTTGTCTTTAACCTCGTCTTAATTACATATAAAGGTATTTTACAAAAAGATAAATGTAGAGAAGATTACGTACGTTTTTCAAGAACGTGAACATGAGAATTACAATTATCGAAATTGATATATATGTGTGTTTGTTAGAGTCAAATGCTTGTATCGAGTCATAATGGATGTTTTGCGAGAATTTTCCAGATTCTAAAGGTGTAATGTTTCGAATTTTTCCAGAAAATGCAGCAGACCGGTTTACATCATGACAACTGACGGCGTCAGAATTAAAGCCTGACAACGTCAGGTTAAACAGAAACAACTTATCAAAATTTTTCGTTTTCTGTGCTACTTAAAATTTTTTGGAAATTCTCAGGTCTTAATTTTCCAGAAAATCTGCAAACATCCATTCCACAAGCATTATATCCTAGTGTAGTTGTGTCATATATAGTTTTACCGCCGATTCTACGCGAAGGTTTCGTCTGTTTTCTTAAAGTGTGCAGGTTATATTTGGCAAGAAGAAGAAACTCAACATTGGATGGAGCTTATCACGTATACATTCTTCTTGGAAAATAATTTAACACGGATCCTATCGAGCTAATCAGGGGAGTACTAGTTTCTTTCTCTTTTACTTACCTTCATTTATCATAAATTTGATACTTTCGAGGAACATTGGAGATAATGTTCAGTTTAAGTGTAGAGAGGGAGAATAAAACGGGAACTTTAAAACTATTCTTATCCTTGATCATTTGTCTTGTCCTTAGTAAATTGTGTAATAAACTATGAGAAATATTTGTTAGGACAATTTTAGCACCAAATTTAAATTTTTTTATGACATGTACGAGCTAAAACTTTAGTCTTAATAAATCGTCTCATGGATAGGAGTTATATGACTAGCACAAAAACCGTTTACCACTCAAATTCCACCCCAAAAATGTGAGGTTCGCCCCTAGATCTTTAGGAATAAAGCATTCACCTTTAATGCTTAGAGAGTGTACGTGTAGTATAATAGATTCTAGAACTTGTTTTGTGATGCATTCCGAGATCGCTAGTGAGACTACACTTGTGTAGTTAGGAATAACTAAATGATAAGAGGCATTATGATAACCCTTGTTCGAAACCTGTATTATAATTACTTCTTCCACATCGGTTGAGTAATTAGCCTACACCCTTACGATGTATTCATCTTTAGTACACGATACCCCTAGTTAACCCCTCAGAGCCTATCCTTTTCGCGGTTCTCGTGATGTTTTGGTTTTCCGGAATATCAATGAAGAGCATTGTTTACAATCCACCCCCAAATATACACTCAAATCGCCTAAGCCTACCTTGTATGCACTCACCTTTAGTGCATTATTGGTATCTTTACTAAACCCTTAGTTCAATTATCTAGTTACTTGCATGGTTGCTAAGTCGAGTCATATCTTTTGTACACAGTTTTGGGATGATTGGGACTCATGGGAAAAAGTACTATTTTATGGAGTAACGGGAAAGAACTTTAAATTCAAATTCCCTTTGTCTACGTAATTAAATACTCCAAGTGTTTTGATCTTTTCAAATCGGGTCAATTAGTGTTAGAGTAATAAAAAACTCAAGTGTAGGGATGTTCCTATAAATTCCTTATATTTTGATGTTATCCTAGAGGATGGTAGAGTGAAAATGTATGCACAAAAAAAATTCGAAAAAAGAGTATTAAAAAAAATGAAGAAAAACATACGGGCTACCATCCTACATCTATCTTTATGTTTATATTTTTAAATTTATGTATGTTTGTTTCAAGTTATCTAGAGTTTAGTGAGTCGAGTTTTGGCTTAGCAACGCCACGCTTTTCATGCTTGTAACATAAGATTTTTGACTTGCCACCACTAAATCGCCTATCCAACAAAACCTTTTGTTTCCCTACCGTAAGCCTAACGTTACAAACCTTGCAAAGACCTCTTAGATAGTTGTTCCTAGGTGCTTACGCCAAAGCGCTGGAGGTTTGATCAAGTCTCAAGCCTATGGTAATCTATGTACTATGCCAGGTAATGAGTGTTTATCTTCCATTTCCATTTACTATATTTCATATAAACCCGAGAGATGAGAGAATCCAAACACCCCTTTTGAGGTGCTAGTGTATCATTTCCGTGCTTGTTATGACTATTGCGGTGCTTTTACTTGTTGTGAATTATTTTAAACCTATGCTTCATGCCCTCTAACTTATAAATTGATTAGCCAAAGCACATTTGCTTGAGGACAAGCAAATACCAAGTGTAGGGATATTTGATAAGGATTTAAAATTTACACTTTTAAGGGGTCATTTAAGCCCTTAATCGACCACTTTTATATCCGTTCTTGCTTAATTTCGTTCCTTTTCACTTTTAGGTCTCTTAGAAGCAAAATCTTTGGAATGATGCACATTTGGACGAAAAGGGTGAAAACATGAAGAAAATGGCAAAGTCAAGATCGAAGCCACTCAAGTGCTCAAATTGAACTTGACGGCATCCCAATCAAAGGGTGGCGCCTTCCCTTTACATATTTGATAAAACATGCACCGACGGCTCGGTGGAATTTTTGCTCATAACACTGGCGTCGGCTTTGAAGAAGAAGAAGGCGTCACTCGGACTTTTCATCTCGGATGGCCCGGATCCGAACCAAGGCGACATCCCATCTAAAGACTGACGGCGTCACAACTCCAACATGATGTCGTCCCGTCGATAACTTGGCCAAGACGAAAACCCTAATGACGGCGATCTGACGGCGTCCCACCTATATGGCGACGCCGTCGCAGTTGTAAATCTATATATATAATTTGATTTTTCTGCATTTAAAGAGGTAGACTTTTGGAGTAAAAACCCTAAACATTTGTAGTCCAACTTGGACAGTATCTTAGGGTCCCAAACCCTGTTTTACACATCACGATAAGTGTTTTAATCCAATAGTATCATTATGTCTTCCATTGATTGTGTGTATGCTTGCTTGTTTAACATGTCTAGCTAAATTTCTTGTATGTTTGCTTAGATCTATGAAACCTAGTTATTAATTATTGTTAGGTTGTCTCTTATCTTAATTGTAATTGGCTTAGGAGTGCAACAGGCTATTGTTGTGTTTAATGCTTGAATAATCTTTGTGAAAGTTAGTTTATGAGTAATCTAGCGGATTTCGTAGGCTAAACCCAAAGGTAACCTCAAAGAGTTAGGGCATATGCACACCCTACGACTTTAGGAAGCACAACGCGTTAAGAATAAGGACGTGACAATTCAACCATCAATAAAAGATAACTAGGGAGTAATAGTATCTAGGTAAACACATTATTAATCATCATACGAGCACACATCAAATAGACATAGCTACCCGTAGTATTAGATAATATATAGTAGAAGTAATCGGTAGAGAATACCACCCAAAACCAATTGCCCCGAGATTTTACCCTTAGCTTTATAAAAAATAATAAAAAGATAAAAAAGAATCATCCTCAACCCCCACCTTAGCGTAATACATTTCTTGCTAGCATTCCTATTCCCCTAGAGAACGATATCAATCCCCGAGGCTTACCCAATACTACACTACAACGATTAGGTTCACTGCCTAGGGTGTTGAAAAACTTGCTCGACGAAAAGGAAGTTCCTTTGACCCCGAACGCGCTTCGTACGCGCATCAAAGGTGCAGGTGGTGACATATAGGTGTCCAGTGGTGGTGGCTGGTCGACCATGATTAGCACATGTGTGGTAGTGGTGGTTTGTGTTGTGTTTGTGAGTGACTGGTGGTAGCGTCGACGGTGGTGCTGGAGTTTGATTTAGTGGTGTGGTGTTATCGTAGGGTTCGATTTAGTATTTAAGCATATGCATATAGTGGATTGTGAGAATGGTAAGAGAAAATGGTTTGATGAGTTTATCATTTGTGTTTAAGAGGTGTTTGTGTGAATGTCTCATATTGAAGAAAAAAGTTGGTTTATGTTTGACTGGAAAACAAAGAGAGAAAGTTGTGTGTGGACCCATACGATACTTGATAAAAGTATCTAAATGACAAAAATGCCCTCTAACTTAACGGTCAAACTAAGTCAATCTAAGAGAATTAGGCGAAATGGACTGGATCCGTTACAAATTAAAACCATAGTGACTGAACCCGAGACGAAAATGAAAATTGGACTGAATCCGTAAAAACCGACAAACCACAAGGACCATTTATGTTGTTAACTCTTTTGTTTTTGATTCTTTGGAACAACTCGATGAATTTAGTAGATCTCTTTAGGAGGCCTCAATGACCATAAATCGAACCTATCCAATTTTTACAATGTGATGGTTGGTTGTTCACGACCTAGCTGTACCTATCGTTTCTTTTTTGGGTCAATATAAGCAATGCAGTTCATACAACGATAAACCTAATCCAAATTATAGAGCTATGACACAATCAAACTCAAATGAACAAAATTTTGAATTGAATTGTACCAGCCTCCTGGGTTATTACTCATTTTTGTACTTAATAAAACGAGCGAGAACTAATATAATGGACTAATCATTTTATGTATTCTCTCTTTTAGCTCATTCGGAATGACTCGTCTGATAATTATCCATTATTGTTTATGTCTCTAGTATGACCCCTTGATAAAATGTGGAAGGGAGTGGGGTAAATGGTCGATACTGCTGGAAGATTTGCTCTTTGGATGAGTTTATTTTTTGAGAAAAAGGGAAAGATTTTGGATGGTAATAAAAAACAGTCGCGTTTTTTGATATTTTTAAAAAGTATCAACACATCTCAAAATTATTCACCTAATCTTCTTCCCAAATTGGGATGAAATTGAGTGAAGATGATTTTAAAGCTTTTTTAGCTTACATCATGCTTTTCTTTCTAACTCGAGAACACAAGATTGAAAATCAAATTTTTTTCCTCCCCTCTTCTTTTCTCTTTTTATTCCCTTCTCGTTTCTCTTCTTTTCGTTTTATACTCGGGAACAGAGTGTTAGTTTTGTGATTTTGTCATATGGTTCAACAATACTTACAACAATTATGCCTGATCTCGTCTAAGTGGAGTCTAAAACTTTTTTTCGTGAGTGAGAAAACTACTTTATAAAAAAACATTCGGCAAAAGTGTGTGATGAGCAAAATATGTAACATTGATGCATGCGAGTATGAGGTTAAACGCATGTATTGTGTATATGCATAGTCGCTACTACTAGTTCCCCTTCGAAAGCTCCATTCGGGATTTTGTCTAACATGGTTTTACAACATGTTCACCTTCATATCCCGATTTTGGTTACACCCACTCTATTTGCTATTAAGTTTCTTGGTAAAGATTGTGATAATAATATTGGATATTTTATAAAATCGTTTAAGTTCACATTCCGAATAAAAATATTTCTACCTTATGGTGTGCGTACCACAAAATCCTTATTGGGATTATTTAAGAGAATCACTGAATTTTTAGGCAAATGAGAACTAAATAAAACAAACAGATTATGTTGGTTTTCGTATGTTTAAATTAAAGAATTGTTTATGTTAATAACAAACAGTTACTTTCGGTTAAGAACGGTTGACAACGATTTTGAGACGTTGCATCCATTGACGGAGCTTGTACAATTTTAGTAAAAGGCCCGAAGTGTAAATCATAAAATTTGGGAGGGACAAACGGATAAGGATTTAAAAGGTACACTTTTGAGGGGTCAGCCCTTAATCGACCACTTTTATATCCGTTACTGCTTAATTTCGTTCCTTTTCACTTTTTAGGTCTCTTGAAGGCAAAATGCTGGAATGACACTTATTTGGACGAAAAGGCGTGAATATGTGAAGAAAATGGCTAAAGTCAAGATCAAGACACTCAGTGCTGAAATGCACCGATGGCATCACAAACAAAGGCGGCCGTCCTCTAATTGCTGACGGCTCGGGGTGAAATTGCTATTTTGTACACGGCGTTGGGCTTTAAAGAGTAGGCGTCACAACTCGAGCGGCCTAGATCCGATTCGAGACGGCGTCACAACCACAACGTGATGCCGTCGCAAAGTTGAATTGGTCAAGCGAAACCCTAATGACGGCGATCCGGCGGCGTCACATTAAAGAGTGGCGTCGTCGCGGTTGTCACTCTATATATAAATTCAAATTTTCGGACTTTTAAAGAGGTAGAATTGTGGAGTAAAACCTAAAACGATTTTGGTTTGTCTTGGGCGATATCTTAGGGTTCTCATACCCTATTTTACAACAAGATAATTAATCTACTTCATTGATTTCATTATGTCTTCGATTGTATGTGTGTATGCTTGCATGTTTTCCATGTCCGGCTAATTTACTTGTGTGTTTGCTTAGATCTATGAAACCTAGTTATTGAATATTGATTGGTTGTCTCTTATCTTAATTGTAATTGGCTTAGGATTGCAATAGGCCATCGTTGTGTTTTTAATGCTTGAGTAATCTTTGTGAACATTAGTTTATCATCGCTTAGAGTTATTGTAGGCTAAAAATCCAAAGATAACATTAAAGTTAGTTTATGAATCCTAGAGATTTTGTAGGCAATAACCTTAAGGTATCCTCAAAGAGTTAGGAAAAAAAGCATACCCTACGACCTTAGAAGACACAACGCGTTAAGAATAAGGTCGTGACAATTCAACCATCAATAAAAGATAACTATGGAGTAATAGTATACACATTTTTAATCATCATACGAGCACACATCAATTAGACATAGACTACCCCTTAGCTTAGTTAATTAGATAATTAGAATAGTATAGTAATTGGTAGAAGTACCACCCCCCTAATCCAATACCCCGAGATCGTACCTTTCAATTTTCTAAAAAATATAAAAAAGATAAAAAATAATCTTCCTCACCCCCAACCTTAGCGTAGTAATTTCTCACTAACATTCCTGTTCCCCTAGAGAACAATATCAATCCCGAGTCTTACCATAATACTACACTACCATGATTAGGTTCTCTGCCTAGGTGGTTGAAAAACTTGCTCAAAGAAAAGGAAGTTTCCTTTGACCCCGAACGTGCGTTGTACGCGTATCAAGTTTTTGGCGCCGCTGCCGGGGAATAGAATAGCTAGTTAGATTTCCACCTCGTTTAGGTTTCCTTGCTTGATTCCTATCAAGTAAGCTTTTTTCTCAATTTTAGCTTCCTCGTAGTCTATCCCCCTTCTTCGTGAATTTGTTCGTAATCCCATCACTTTTCATCATGGAAGGTGATAATCAACCACCACTCATCAACCCACCACCAAATGACCTGCCAAGAGGCCGCACTCTTGGTGAATACTCAAGACCAAGCAACCTAGGTTATAGGAACACCATTGAGCTCCCCGATCAATCTCAAACTATGGCCCTTCGATCCTACATCATCCGGTTGGTGCAAAACGGATGTGCATTCCATGGACTTTGTTTCGAAGATCCTAGTCAGTATCTTAAGGATTTCCTTAAAATCATCGATTCCATCGACCTTGATGCTGCTACTCGGAAGACCACGCGCTTGCGTCTGTTGAACCTTAGACCTTGATAGATCTTTGAGCGCTCATGAATCGTTAGCAATGTTTATGTAATCACAAACACACTAATAGAAAGTCTCAATTACTTGTATTCTAAAGCGGAAAGCAAACACAAGTAAGAACACAGATAACTAAGAATACTATGATCCTCTATAGATCTTTGAATAATACTAAAACTTGTTTTTCCCAACTCGTACATCATACATACTAATGTATTCCTTTTATAGACAAGGAACCCTAAACCGTTTCACAAGAAACGTATAATCATAAAACTAAAGAAGATATACATTATCACTTCCTAATAAAGCTCATGCATATCCTAACTAACTATAGAATACACGGAATAACTATATCCGCAGAAACAAACTACGCGGTTTTACTTCCGCAGAAACACTTCATCAGCAGAATCAAGCACTTGTGAGAATCCATCGTGATAACATCGACAAATTCGATCTTGCGAAATTCCCACAATCCTCCCTAATCTTGAATTTGACATGGTTAAGTTCAAGATTCTTGATAAATCTGTAATCTTGTAGAACAAGAGGATTGTATTCGAACATCGTGACAAAGAAATAAAACAACCACATCTCTATGATGGCAAAACTTTGAAACTTGGATCTTTGCGACAACAAATGACAAAATGTACATCAAAAGCAGTTAGTTTCATACTATTCTCATCACATTCGGTGTGTTAACTCCTGTGAGGCGAATCATTGAAAATAATGGATTTGATGTCTCTTTCTAATAGCCATTACTCTTTGAGTAGCCAAATGTTTAAGTTCGAAAACTATGGTACACTGATAACCATCAATTTTTAGCAAATCAACAGCTATCAACGGATTTGAAATTTCTTTACCTGTAGCCGTTTGCTCAGGACTAGTCAATTCTTAGGGGAAAGAATCACCTTTGGTGAATTGAGAACTCAATATGGTATTCCACTGCCTTTACCACAAGCCATATACGTGTGGGCTAGCCAATTCTTGGATTCCAAAAAGGAATAAGCCATGGTGAATTGATGACCATACAACCCTCAACAATTAAGCATGCGTGAGTTGTAGACCCTATGATTTTGAGCAAACCATTACAGCTATCAACAGATTTGATGTGTCTTTACCAAAGCTGTACCCTTTGGACTAGCCAACTCTTTGATGTACACAAGTCACATCTGGTGAGTTGATAACCATCAAAAAGTTATATACAACAAAACTGAAGGTACAAAGATTTTTTTTAACTAAGAATCATTAAACAAAGAAAGAAATAATTACAAAGAAACAAAGACAAAAAATAATACAAGATAATATAAACAAAGAAAGAAAGAATACACGATACCAGAATCAAGTAGAAGCTGTGTGTTGCAGAAGCTTGTACTTGATTAACCCAATCAATTGTTCAGCATGGGTCATATCATTCCCCACTGGATTAGGAGGAACTTCCAATTTCCTTCGAAGCATACGTTTCAACAGTTTAATGGACAAAGGATAATGTTGATCAGAAAACATGCAGACAGAAAGTCCACACTTTGTCTCCACAACATGCAAATTTGGGATAGGGTAAAATCTCCAAGTATCAACCTTCCACTTATGTGAATTTTTCCAAATTGAATACCCTTTACCATTTGGACACTGAGAATCAAAAGAACTTGAAGATCTCCCAATAAGTACAAACCAGAACCCTGTGGTGTATGAATGGCATAATACTGTGTGACAAGGCCATGAGAGTAATCAAATCTTGCATATCCACCAAATAAAGGATGTCTTTCAAGAAAGTAAACTGCATAGAAGAGTTATCTATCCTATATATGGTGTTAAGCTGTCCATCAGTCAATGTCCATTGTGTCAACACACCATAAGAACCCTCAGGAAAAGTTGCAGAAGAACCCACTTTGATAAATGTTGTATCAGCAGCCTTAAGGTCCAAATGCTTAGAAGAACCACCCTTGTGAGATTTATGAACTCCGAGGCCTTACCTTGACTAATCTCGAGATCTCCTGATGGCAATGTGTCTCCTTTTGGACATCCTTTTCCCCCTCCTACCAGGTACATAAATGCCCATAGAAAAGGAAGAAGAAGGTACCTTCTTAGATGCACCAGAGGCATCTTTAGTAGGAAGAGAAGAGGTAGAAACAGAGGGAATTGGAACGAAACCACCCATTGCATACAATTTATCAAGCTCTTCTCTGGCCTATTTAGCTCTAGCAGCTTCTTGTTCAGCTCTCCTAACCATGTCTACTCCTTCTTGATCAGCAGATGCAGAAGAAGGAATAGGATCAGGCTCAATATTGCTAGGAGTTCCCTTTGGATCCATAAATATAACAGCAGCAATGGGTGAAGCATCAGGAGAAACAACTATAGGTTCAGCAGATTGTACACCTTCAGTAGGTTCCTCAGCAGAAACAGCACGAGTGCTCAGTTGTGCTCTATCATCATCAAAAGAATCCACAATCTCAACTTGCTTGGGTCTTTTGGCTTTTGGAGCATCCATAACATCAGCAATCCTTTTCAATTTAGAAGCGGGTGTAATATGCTTCATAATCTTATGATACATACTGATCAAGTCAGATTCAGATAAAGCCCAGACTTGCTTCTTAGTCAAACCAGATTGATAGAGAGTAGTACTCTGATTATACACTACATTTATCATATAAGTTTTCTTCTGTGCTGCAGTCTGTGGTTTCTCCCTCTTAGCTTTAGCCTTTTGTGCAGCAATAGCTTTTCTCTTTTCATCTGCAGCTTTCTTCTTTTGTTGTCCAATAGCCATCATTTGTGCAGCAAAGTTTTCACAATTAAAATCAGCCCCTAAAATGCTTTGAGCAAGAGTAGGATTTGAAGCAGCTTGAAGAGTGTAAGAATCCCATTGCTCATCTGTAAAATTGATAGATTTTGCATCCAATTCTCTTTGTCTCTCAGGAGGCAAATTTGTATTAAACGTGCTACGCAAGTTTTGTGCCAATGCTTTACTCTTCATCAAATCTGCATACTCTGTTAGCATTCGGGCTTGCGCTAGCCTTTCCTTTTCAGTTACAAGATATGAACCAAGATCTTCATCAACCATAACTCCTTTCCCTCTATCAGAAATATCCATAGAAGGAACATTGGTAGCAGGATCATGAGAAGAATCATCATAAGAAATATCAACAATTGGAACTGTGTCAGTTTGCTCAGAAGAAACACCAATTGAAGCATCAGGAGTAACATGTTGAGAAGGATCTTCAACAGGTGTAGAAGATACAGCAGCATCAGGCTCCACAACAAAGGTTCTCCCAGCAACAAATATTTCATGAGTATCTGCTGAAGGTATAGGACATGGTTGTTCTTGCACAGATGATACCCGATCTTGTTCAGAAGCAACATCAACCATGTGTGCATCAGTCATAGGATGATCATCAGTAATAGTAGCATCATCAACACTTGGCATCTTAGAAGATCCAGTGGAATCCTTTCTCAAATACTGTCTTCTCCTTCTTCGTTGAAACTTAATAGGTTCCTTTGGTTTTGAGGATTCAACAACAATAGGAGAAGAATCATGAGACTGTTGAGCAACATTAGCCAATAACTCAAGAGAATCCAAATGTATATCCTTGTTAAGATTTAGTAAATCCAGTTATTAAAGACTCAGTCACCTCAAGTATATGTAATCGTTAGAAAGCTCGTAGTCGTAGATTATTTAATGTTTAGTAGTATTTTGTTAAGTAACACCGTGGAGGACGACGGGTCTTTACCCATGTATGCACGATCCACGACCGTAGGTGGCGATTTATATAAAACTATAAATACTCTCTACCTCCCAAGGTAGAGTTGGAAACTCATAATAAGATTTTCTTTCTCTCACTAAAGTTCCCAACCTCTAACTTTCTCTCTAAAACCTCTTGTATCGCCTCTTTGATTATTGGTTTAGTGTGTTTGTGAAATCAATATGTTACAAATGGTATCAAGAGCCATGGTTTGATCATCTCTTACATATACTTGGATTTCTAGTGGTTTTAGATGGTTTTGAGGTTGAAAAACTTTAGTGGTTTTTGATATTTGGATCATTTCTAGTGTTAAAGTTTGAATTTTGGGTGTACTTTTGTGTTTAGAATCATTGTATGTGCTTGGGTTTTGATTTGGTAAGCTTGAATCACTGTGGTTGAGCTTGTTTTGGATTGAAAAGTGTGTTTTGAAGTTTTCTTGGTAGCGACTTGGTTCTCATAGTGAATTTCATCATAGCGACTTGCTTGAGAAAAAGGTAGCGAGTTGTAGTGCTTTTGGTAGCGACTTGGTCCTAGCGACTTGTCTATTGAGACAAGCCGACAAATAGTACAACTTAGTGGATTCTCCACTACGGCTAGCGACTTGGTGAAGGTAGCGACTTGCTTTCAATTTTGTTAGCGACTTGTACTTAAGATTCTTAGCGACTTGGTGTTAGTGACTTGGACCTTAGCGAGTTGCTCTTTAGCGACTTGACTGCTTAGCAACTTGGTGCTTAGCGACTTGTTGTCAAAATACTTAGCGACTTGGTGCTTAGCGACTTGGTGTTAGCGACTTGGACCTTAGCGAGTTGTTCTTTAGCGACTTGACTGTGTAGCGACTTGGTGCATTAGCGACTTGAGTCCAGAGACTTGGTACTTAGCGACTTGGTGATTAGCGACTTGGTTCAAGAATTCGTAGCGACTTGGTTGATTTTGTTTGTGTCTGGTTTTCTATTGATTTAGTAAAATCCGTGAAAGAATCTATTTCCGGTTTAATGGACACATAGCAAGAACGCACTTCTCCAAAACGCCCTCAAAATGCAGTACTTCAAAGACAAGATGTTACTTGTGCAAGCTCGGGATAATGGGCTGTGTTGGATGAAGAGGAGTTGTTGTTTCTTCTTGAGGCAATGCCAAGACATATGATGCGAGATGTGGATGAGCAACCAATTCGGGAGATAGGTCATAATCATCGAATGCCTTTCAAGTCGCCGATCGTGATGCATACGACTCGGGCGTTGATGATGAACCTCTTGCGAGACAATTTTCATGGCTAGCATTTCTCCGATGGTCTCTCCAAAAGTCCCTCACCACGAAAGCTGGTCCATCCAAAGAATCAATCATCTCGGAGGTATTAAAACTATCGATGATGTTGATGAGCAAAAGATACATGACAAAGTACAATCAATGAAACTTTTGAGTCGGATATTGAAAATATGGGTAATATCAATGTTGTCCCATATGATCAATATGTGAAACAAAGTGAAAGTGAGGCTATACCAAGTGATGCATCTTCTGCGGTCAATGATGACTATGTTTTGATGAATACACTGCATGTGCCTCGATGATTCTGTTATCTACGAGGCGAATGCCTATAAAGAACAAGTAGCTATTTATGAACAACGTGCTAAGTTTGAGTTAACCACCGTGAGCGGAAATGGATGACCAAATGCGTACAACTATTAGAAAAAGTAAGTTTAGAGAAGAAGTATTAAAACAAGAGTTAAACTCCTTACAAGAAAAGATTTCTAAAGCGCTAAGCAAAAACAAGAACTTCAAGAAAATGTTAAAATTCTTAAGCAAGAATTCAAAGCTAAGGAATCAAAACTTTTGAATGATTTTCTAATCTAAAAACCTTGAAAAACAAGCTTGAAAATAAGTTATGCGTACAAGGAATACCATTCGATTGCTCACATGATCACTAAGCATAGAGTTCTCGATATAAGCATAGTATCCCCATTATAAAGGAATCCAACCCTGAGTATGGTAAGATTACAAAAGCTGCTCAAAATGTAATCTATGATGGCAATGAGATTCTTAAACCTAGATAGAACCTAGTTGCATTGAGAGCACTGAGGAAGATAGAAAACTAGATGATGCATCTAGGGAGAAAATGAATAAGAAGCTTAACGATCCTGCGTGTAAAAAAAATAACATAACGATCAAACCCCATGATTACACTAAGGAAAATTGGATATCTTTGAACATGTTTAAGCCTCAAACTCAATTAACCCCAGAACAGATCTTTTGGAAGAAAGACATGGATAAGCTAAAAGTTAATGTACTTGTTGAAACAAACACTCCTCTTAGGAAAATGCCTGTAGCTACTGTGTATCCTCCAAATACACCAATGCATCTAGTTCGTAGATCTATTGCCACTAATAGCAAGACTTTAATCAGCCTGTATGTTGTTTATCAGCTGTTTGTTGATTTTGAGAAAACTTGTAAGAAGAGAATCACACCTACGAGGGATAAGCGAGGGGAAAGGGGTTTGAGAAAACTAAAGAATGTTATTTAGCGAGGTCATGCCTTTCTTCAAACAATTAAAAGGTCAATTTGAGAGTCTTCAAAAGGGATAAATTCGGATATTAAAGAAATGGAAAAGGAATTTGATGCAATGATAGTTGAAGTCAATGATTATGAGCAGAACTCAAATATAATGAAGTTGAAAGGAAGAACTTGCACATCCGAAATGAGAATTTGATTTTGAGTTGTGTTGCTCAAGATGTGTTTTATCTTGTTACTAAGCACTCTATTATCGCTTCTCGATTTCATGAATTATCTATTGCATTAAAGTTTTCCATGATCGTGTCATTGAGCTTGAAAACAAAACACGAAACTAAGTGAGAAAATTGATCAAGATGATCACGATAATTTGGTAAAACATCTTTCTAAACTAGAAGTTGAACATTTTGATTTACAACTAAAATATCAACATCTTAAAGAAAATGTCAAAACCTCAAATATCAAGACATCCTCGGATGTTCCGAGTTTGATGCGCTTTTTCGGATAAACAAACGTGGCGAACATATTCAAGCTCATTGTAACACGATCGAGAAAGTTGAAAGCTCAAATCTCTCAATTAAAGGGTGAAAAGAACAATGTGGTGGCTCCCAAATGCCTCCTCCTTTAGATTCTCGGTATTCTCAAACTTTTCATCTTCAAAACTTAGTTAATGCTTTACAAAAGAAAATGAAAGTTTTCTAGAAGAAAATGAAAAGTTAAGCGACACTTTAAAGAGTTATATGATTCAATGAAAGTCACTCGTGACAAAAACAACGAAAAAATAACGTCTTTACAAAAGAAATTGAGAATCGAGGAGTCGGGAAAAGGAAACCGTCACTTGTTTTTAATGAGAATGTTGCATCAAAGTCATCCTCGATTGCAAATATCTTGTATTTGTTAAATACATTCCTCCTCATGTTAGGAATAATGAACCTGTGTTTCACAACTATTGTGCTCACCTTAAGGATAGTCTAGAATGTGTCCGTGAGATCGTGGAAGAGGATTTCTTAAATAAGCTTCTTGATAGAGAAATTAGGTTTGCTTGTATTCAGGCCAAACAATCTCAAGAGCTGCTAGAATGTTTAATAGCAACATGTCCTAAATCCTTAGGTATGAAAGGAAAAGCTGTGATGCCTTGTTCTATGCCTAGTGCCAAGCATACAAACCATTCTATGCCCAGTCTTAAGAAAGTGAACACTAATGTGCCTTCAAGTAGTTCAAATCCACACTTCTAGTTCGGGAATGCAAAAGTAGCTAAACCAACTAATGTTCCAATTCCTACATAGGAGTAAGTGACACCAAAGCAAGCGGTCAAAGCCTCAAGGCAACACAAAGAATGATAGGACCTTGCATGCTAGGAATGTTCGGTGGAAGAAAGTAGAAGATCACCTTAGGGAGAATTTGAATAAGGCGAATCGTGTTGATTCTAGTGTTAGCTCTAAGCGTCTTGTAATTAATCACGAATTCTACTACTTTTGGCAAAACATGTAATGATGATTGCGTGGTTTCTGTTACTAATATTGAATGTGGTGTGAATGATTTGTCTAATGTTGTTAAATGCCCAGCTAAAATTGTTAATGTTAAAATTCAAGCTAAAAAGGCAAAAAGGCAAAGGCGAAAGAAAGTTAGAAAATAGTGGAAACCCTCAGGAAGGAAATTTAGTAATATAGGTTATCAATGGATACCTACTGGCCATAATATTAATGTGTTGTGCCCTAAATTTGCTGAGTCAATGCCCACTAGAAAATGTGTTAGGTCACTAGTTTTACAACACAAGCTTAATAGAAAGGAGATGAAGGCGGTTGAACAATAAACAAACACACACACACTTATGAGTAGCACGGTTTAGGCGTATAGAGTGAATGAAAGATAAATTGAACAACCAACCCTCAAGTGAGGGTTATACAAGACTATTTATAGGCAAGGAGCTAGGGCAACACTCCCACTCCTTCCATTTTCCTTATTGGACATGGGCCTAAGCTTATGGGCCTTCTACATAAGCTTGATCTTAAACAAACATAAAGGCCATAATAAGCTACCTATTACATATGAGTAACTAACACTTGAATGAAGGTTTAGGAGTGATTCCAACAATCTCCCCCTCAAGTGTTGGTGATGAAAAATGGTGAAGGCGTTGATGTAATAGTAGCTTTGACGTCTTCTGACATTCTTCTTTCTTGTGAGAAGAATTGCCTTGATTCGAACAATCTCCCAGGTGTAGAAATTGTTTTCTTTAAGCAGTTACGCTTTGGCGTCATCTTTAACTTTGTTCTTTGATTATTGTTCTTTGTGATGGAAGTGATAGTATGTTGTTATGCGCATCAAGTGCGCTTTCACGTGCGCTTCATTTTCTGATGTCTCCACGTCATTCTTCAACATGCTCACACGCTCTTTAACGTTGAATAATAGTCTTGATGAAGTTCTTTAAGTCTTTAACTTTGTAGAGTCTTTGATTTGATGAAGAATCATTCGACTTTTGTGTTGCTTTTGGATAGAACTTCCATTAGTGATGATGTTGGCATGAGCATGTGAAGAATCTGCACGATCATTCCGCTCGAGTTTCCATAAGAAGAAAACATGAAAGCGGTTAGTAATAAGCGGTTCCGGCACTTACGAGTTTGAACTTGAGTGTTAACAACATAGTGTGAAAACACAACTCTAATTCTTACAAAGGCCGTTCTGAGCTGAGTCCCACAAGTGAGATAACGCGATGTCAAAGTACATCTGATTCGAGATAGTCATTGAGGTATCTGAAGCATCACCTCACGACGTAGACCGTTTGAGACACACTAAGCGTAATCCACGGGAGTTATCGGTGACCTACTATCGGGGTTGTTTGAAGTTGACCACAGCGGAGTTTCCATTCAATCACCGAGGATTACGGTTGTGAACCTCTCATAAATGTTCTCGACAGTTGCTAAGATCGTGAAGGACTCGATAACGTACCACCGATGTTCTTATTGTTGAACATCAAGTGATGAAATTTCAAGTGTACCTAAGAGATCTTTTATGAATCTCGTGGCTCTAGACTCAATAGTGCGTTTTGGTTTTCTGACGGAGACTAGCGAGAGGGTCTCCTTCTTCAATACCAATGATCTCTAAGAAAGCCAATAGTTTACGTGGGGTTCCTGTGAGAATGAAACAAGCTTACATTGAGAGAAACTTGAGTGGCTAAGAAGGTTTAGTGCATGTGTCCTTGGGTCCATGATGACTTTAATCTTCAATACCGGCGTCACTAAGTGACAACCAAGAGCATATGAATTGAACCCGTTATGCGCCCTAAGTTGAATAATTTGGAGGGCTATTTCTTTTCACCCTTTTCTTTGCATTTCTTTTAATTCTTCAACTCCTTCTTTCTCCGATTCTCATTTCTCCTTTTCATAATCATACCTAAGGACTTCTAAGTACTAACTATTTGTGATGTCCTTGGGTAGATCCCTCCGACTCTGGCGGATCATAGGACAGTTATTCCTAACCTTAATCTCCTTATAACTCCATTGCCATAAAACCATTTTTCATGAAAATCTCTCAAAGTGTTTGTGAATGAGAAACATGTTTGAACACTTCAAGAGTTTTAGATTTTCGAAATACTCCCCTCCATGTGCTTAGGAGTTTTACGAAATCTGCACAGTGAGGAAGGAGCACGCACTTTATGAATTGATCAACTCAAGATAGACAATCCCTCGCGAGACACGGTTACGTTGCATAGTTAAAGAGTTACATCGACAGCTTTTAGGTGACAACTAGCTCTAATAACTACCTTGAAGGTGTAGACAATCCTCGAAAGGTTGTCATACCCGTCAGAGTTCATGTCTACCAAGAGTTTCTCTAATGGTACTTTCTACTCGGACAAGTCCTTTGCGAGACACATTTACATTACTAGCGAACTAGCTTGAAATTATTACCGGTCCCGGACAAGTCTTTTCGAGTTACTAACAGTTTAGTACCGTCAATTCGTTGGTTAAGTCTATTACACAGAGATTCATTTGCATTTACACAACATATTTCTTATCACATAATTTTCTCCCCCTAAAAAATGGCATATAAAATGTTATTTTTGAAAAGTTGAGAATAAATATGACCATTTCGAGTATTGCGGGAAGATGACCACTATGAACAATTTGTGAACAAAGTTTTAACTCAAGTACTCCCCTCAACAAGTGATATAAGCGGTTGAGGTTTTGAAAATCATCGGGAAGTACTTGTCCTTTTGAGCAAAACCTTGAAAAATGAAAGGTTTGATAGGTTTTACTCAAAAGTAAGAAGCTTTCGCTCCTTTTATAAGGATTGTGGCAGGCGTACCACGGGGTCCTTTCTTGACAATTACGGGTTGTACATTTGTTATGTGTGCACAAGCCATAGACATAATATAATCACACATCCAAATTTATAATGAAAGAAGCGATTCGAGGGTACCGGAAGTCCGGTGATGTTGCGGGGAGTGCGAGCAGGCGTTGATAGCGGTGATGTTAATCTGGGTCGACCACCAACAAAGCTTTCCAATGTTACAGGCGATCCTTGATAAAACCTTTCATCAATCATTTTGATGATCCTCCTCACATCCCCCGATCACGAGAATTCTATTGCTTAGAGACCCGATCTTTGACGTATATCCTTCAACCTATAAGCCAATCCGTCCCTAACCATCTTCAAAGTGTGATCCCCAAACTTGTGAAGATCACTACACGCCATTAAGCAATTTCGTTGAAGTTCACTGCGAAACGGCGCCGAATGGTTTCTTGATGAGTGTATATTGTGAGAGTCGGTTGATGTCGGGAAGATCAGGCGAGGTGGAGTGAAGTTAACACGGTGCGATATGATTCAACTACTGGTGGAGATCTTCTACGTTCTTTGATGACTATCGTCGATTAAGATGAGCGGTGACTTGATGAATTCACGTTGTACTTGATTGAAAATTGCCTCATGCGACCACATGCTTTGGCAAGGTACATGTCTTCAATGTCGTTGATAGACAAATTCTCAAAGTCGACTTGAGAGAATGCATAATCCGTTCATCTTGCCTTTTGACCACAATCTTCTTGAGAAAAGTGTAGTCCCATTTGGTCGAAAGATCAACGTGTTTGATGGCAACGATATCCTTAATCTTGAACACTTGCATGTTGAGACTTGAACTGGCGACACGTAGTAGATTCTTGACGTTCGGCCAATGATGAATCCGTACATTGCATCTCGGTCGTATGCTTCCACTTTGTTGGAGAACAAGTGATTAGCTCTTTCCTCGATAGCTATGCGGTTTGAGTATATGGTCTGCTGGGAATGGAAGTGTCAAAGATGTAGCGTATTTCCTTGAGCCATCGCCACCGTGTGAAGAAATTCCAAGTCTTTGTTGAAGAAATATCTGAATGGAATCCTAGGTTCATCTAGTTGGCCAATTGTTGGTAGAGGTTTAGACCGATCGGTGTAATATGGAGGGTTATCCCGTTTGGTAAAGTCGATGTTTGCTTCGGGTTGAGCCAATCCATGTTGTTAGACATAGCTCGAGCAATGTTTTCAAGGTGATATTCGACCTCGATGGCACTTTCGAGCTATCTTTTAACAGTTGAAAAGCTTCATTCTTAATTCGCCTCAACTCGATTTCGTCATCTTCTTTACTCGAATTTTTCTTGCGATATCTTAGCATGCTCCAATGTATTACCGTCTACGGATCTTGACCTTGACGGGTAGGGAGTTGAGTTAAAAGTGTGAGAACCATTCAAATTCCTCTGTTTATCGTCATCTAGCCATGATCGGCGTCAACCATGGGCGCCTTTTTCTTCTTTTGTTTAGACCTAGATGAGGATTACGGTTTACGAACTTGTTTGGGAGAGGTGGATTGTTGTAGGGGCTCACGGACTTCCTCATCGTCACCAACCGTATACTCAAAGTGATCACCAGTTTTCTGAGTCTCGGGTGGTAATTCAGAAGAATCCTGAGGTTTATCAGTAGAAGAACGAGGAGGTGACCTTTGTTGTGCAGGAGTCCGTTGGGGAGGAGGTTGCATAGAAGATGATGCATCAGACTTCTTCGGGCGTTTGGGCTTGTTATCCTTATCCTGATCTTTGTCTTTATCGTCTCTTGAACGTTTTGGCCTTACAGTTTCTTCTCTGTATGCTGACCTGAGTTGGTATTCCAGCAATGCTTCAAACAATTTAACTTCATGGGAGGCAAATGTTGCAGAGCGTTTAGACATTTGAGCAACTAGCCGGTTCACCAATTCATCATCTGAAAAGACAGTGGGTTCAACTGGATTGATGTTCGCATTCATTGAGTTGATTTCATGGTTTGCTTGGCGGATGTAAGAGATTTGGATAAAGTTATCTAGTATACATCTCCTTTGTCGGTTTAGGAGCGGCGTCAAGAAGGAAGCTGGCGAGTGTATCCTTTGATCATTTCGTCCATTTTCCTTGAAGATCATCTTTCATGAGCTTACGGACATCATCCTTTCAACTTTCATCTCGTCATTCTCGTCATGAAGGTCTTGTATTTGATCGACATAGAAATTCATTTTCTGTAGAGCATGTCTTTCTTTCGACTTGTTTGACACATTCACAATTCTTTTATGAGTTTGAAATCCAAGATCGAGTTGGCTTCTTCACCGATTTGGATGTTGATTTGGTTGATCTTTTAGATTGCGGTTGTGAAAATGAGATGATGAATCGATGATGAGGAGACATGAGGAGCCTCGAGTCCTTTGGAGGTGCTGATATCCTCCTTGGAGCAATTGATTTGTTGAGAAGATAATCATCATAATTCCTTCGCTATCTTGTCCAGTTTAGCTTTACTTCCGTCGAGCACAGGCTTCTTCATCGATCTTTTCTTTCTCGGACTTATCCTTTCACGGTTCCTCGATGTTATAATCAATAGATTCCTCCACAAGATTTTCTTTGTTGCACAAGAGTGGTGGCACCAGTTCCTTTTATCGGGTCGATTAACGCATCGGGATCGGTGAAGAGTGGACACCACCACTCGACCCTCCGGGGCCACGCATTTGATCTTGTTCAAATTGTTTAGCCTTTTGAAGGTGTCTAACGATTTTAAACTTCTTCTGTAGGATTTATCCAGGTTGCTCTTCATCACTTTCGAGCTTTCTTCATATGGCACAAATCTGAGTCTTCCACTTTGCCATGTTCATTTGTTGGACTAGGAGGTTTTGCTCTTGAGGGAGGTGGTTCGGTTGCGATTGAGTAGTGGACCTCCTCAAATCGATTGTGTATCTTGAGCTTTCATCCAAGTAGCTTTCTTGGTGGTTCGGTGTAGGAATAGGAGCGACTTCACGAGAGGAACTTTCTTCTTTGGAGTAGGTTTCTCTTTGGGACCTTCCTTTGACTCTCTGTGCTTCTTGCACTTCCATCACTTCCTCTTACGGTTCTCCAGAGTAGGTGTTCGAAGGCTTTTCATCGAGATGACCAACTTTGCCTTTTCTTACTCTGCCCGATACCTTTTTACGTTTCAAGCTTCTTGATTTCGTTAGTCGATGGGTGATCGGGTAACACAACACCACTGTTTCTTTGTTGACGATTCCTTGATTACGATAGGCAGGATAGGCTCGATCAACATGTCGTGATTGTCGGGGTCATTGAGCCTCTTGGGGATATCGGGATGAAGTCCAAGTGCTCTCGGATCAACAGTTTTGTGTATCGACATAGGAATCTTTTAGCCAAGCTTTTGAGAAATGTCATCATGTCGTCCCATATCGAGCTTCAATTTCGATGTCCTTCTTGTTGATTAATGACCAAAATATTTGCGACTCTATGAGCTTGGGATGCTCATATCCTTTGTCACGACCGAGACCCGATTTGGTGATGATGATGTAGAGGTTCTCCACGGTTGAGGAATGTTTTAAGCTCCACATGAGAATGCTTAGAGATAGTTCTGAAGCTTCATCATAGCCAATGTCAATCAAGAATTGTAGAAGCTGTCTCCTCGATGGGTGTGGCATAGAAGTCGGTTGGCGCGATTTACGGAATGAGAAGAACGACCCGTAAGTGCGCATGAGTGATGGTGACTTGTTTGTGATTGAGAGTCACGATCATGCACTTTGACCCTTGATCCTTTGCATTGAATTCGAATTGTTGAATGTAGATCTCGGTATTGTAGCAGTGTGAGAGCATGTTCTAGTAGGGATGATTCTTTAGAATATCCACAATGAGACAAGAAGATTACGAGCATGTGAGGGTTTCAAAGTCAACCCTAAGGTTGTTCTTTCCAATCTTTCTCGGATAGCCATTAGGAAGATGTCGACAATTGTGAGAACTTACGGTGCATCCACATTCATTTGAGCAGCCATGTCGTGATCTGAAATAACATTAGCCAAAATAACCAACATATCGAAAGACATAATGTTAGTCAACAGAAGGTTTTTATTGTCTAATTATTGAATGTACAATGTCAATGATTGTTACGAGTCCAAAGTTACTTAATTGTCCAATAGTCCAATGACGTCGTGAGAAGTTTCGTGAGTTAGTTAACTTTAGATTTTAAAGTTTATGTTATCACATATTTTCACAACACATTATACTTTTAAGCTTATTGGTGACGTTATTGGATTCGTGATGTTATGATTCATTTATTTACAAGTTTGCACGCGTAACAATTCATAACGAAGGTTTAATCAAGGCTTATGCGTAGGAATAGTAGCTTATGCGTAAGCGGGAGAAGTATCGCAGCGTGAGCGCAAGCTTATCGTGGGATCCTTACTTAGCGTAAGAAATATTACAGCGTGGGAAAAAGGGGACCTTATGCGTGGAGCTTACGCGTGGCGTATAAAACCTTACAGCGTAAGGATTACTCGTGAAGAGTAAACCTTATGCGTGAGTCATTGCACGCATATCCTTCACGGGATACGCGTGGTCCCATTGTAGAACCTTACGGCGTAGCGATTCGCGTAAGATTTCTCTTCGCATAACTTTCTACGCGTGGGTGATCCTTATCGTAGAGTTACAAAGACCTTGATTACGAGTTGTATGCGTAGCAAGCACGAAATAAAATACTCATATCATCAATCTTAACACATATATTCATTTTAAGACGGATCATGGCATGAAACTCATTTCTGAGTTTATGCGTGAAAGTCATACGCGTAAGTCAAAACCCTAAAGTTTATGAATTACTCATATGATTTCTAGCCATAGGAATTGCACCAAACGTTTTCTGGTAAGTCTTAGATGTAGTGAGAGTGTAATAACCAAGTTTTAACACCTAATTCGCAGTGAATCAAAAGTACCCAAATCTCAAGAACATTAAACCCTAATTTCTAATTCACAATCAATTAGTGTTTCTGGGTTGTTATGGAGCTTAGATAACATTAATTCATCATGATAACAACATCACACAACAATCTTTTTGACCAAAAACAATCACATTTGAAAAAACCCAAAACCACGCATAAACCCTAATTTTGAAATTCACTCAATTCGTGTATCTGGGTTCGTTTAAGTACTGAAAATGAGTTTATTGATGTAAGAAAAACATTTTAACACTATCTTTTTAATCACAAACACCCATTCTTGATTAGGTGTTCATACACTTATGCGTAGAACACCAAATCAATCATATGCAAAAATTTGACCGTTGGATTCGTGTAAACATCAAAACCAATGTTTGTAAACCCGTTAAGATTATGAAACAATTTACAAATTGATGATCAGAAACACAGATTTGAAGAACGAATTTTGTGCGTAGGATTTGTTGGTTAAGAGTAATAAATGTGAAGTGAAATGTTAGGTGGGGTGTTTTTATTAAAATGACTTTAACCTTTTGGCAGTTTTGATCCCTCCACCTTTTCCTTTTTCATCCAAAGCCATTTAACTTCCATTTTGGTTACCAAACAAAAGATTTTAAGAAAGAAACTGGACGACACTCCCCCTCGACTTAAGATAATGATGAAAGGTTATAAATTTTAGTCCGAGGAGTGTTAATGAACCATAAAACTTACCACCATTGAGAAAAGAAACAACCGGGATTGGATAACATGCAAGTACACAGATATTTTGAAACAGTTAAGTATTTATTTCTCCCCCTCAACACTTGATCGTAAAAAATACTAAATTTTGAAAGATTTGAGTGTTGACGGAAGATATGTACTTGACATGTTTAAAGAAAAATAGATAGAAGAATATTTTTGTTGTTTTATCAGTTTTATATTTTTATATTTTGTTTTTGAAAAAATTATTTACAAAAGATATTTTGGTGTTTGACAGGTTTTTAAGACTTTTTTAGGAGGTCATCCAATTCCTCTTGAGTCAAACACCTCATACCAATCCGGTGGACCAACTCATTAAACCTAGCGGGAGGCAAGGCTTTGGTGAGAAGATCGCCAATTGGTATTACTGTACTGCAGTATAATTCAACTGCACTGTTCTACATGGTCCTTGATGAAATGATAGCGAAGATCGATGTGCTTAGATTTGAATCTTTGAATCGAGTTGCGAGATCGCAATGGCACTCGATTGTCGCATGATACATCGGATTCATCAAATCGTAACCATAGTCTTTGAGTTGTGTTCTCATCCGATGACTTGAGCACAACACGGACATGGCTACATATTCTGCCGGTTGATGACGATGTACAATCCTCCTTCTTTGATTGCCAAGACACGGTTTATCACCAAGAAATTGTAGTGCTCCTAAAGTGCTTTTTCGTGAATGCTCGATTGGAACTTCGGTTCGAGCAGTGGTGGTATACTACCATAATGAAGCGCCTTTTATTTTTTTATTCGGATCGGTTTATGTTGGCTTCGTTAGGAGGATCGCGTAGTTTGTTACGTCGGCTCCAAAAGGATAAGTTACTTCTTTCTATGACCGGATCGGGGCGCATGATCCGATGAGCTATCGGTGAGAGCGGCTTCTCGGTTGTTAGTAACGACTCGAGCGAGCGACTTACCTTGCTATGGTGAGTTATAGAATCAACTCACGTACCACTTGAATCGGCGAACAACCGAACCTTGGGACCTTCTTCACCCGTGATGTGATGAGTCGACATCGAGGTGCCAAACGACTCCGTCGATAAGAGCTCTTGGGAGTCATCGGCTGTTATCCCGGAAAGCATCCTGCGTGGTCGTGTCTGGCGATTAGTTCAAAACCAAAATCCTTGGATACGGATCCCCAAGTTAATGGTTCCCTTGATGTATCGGAGGATTCTTTTAGCCTTAGAGGTGGGTTTCGGTTGGTCGCGACGATAGCGGGAGCATAGATAAGCGACAAATACAATATCGAGTCGCTGGTCGTTAGATACATGAGACCCAATAATACTTGGTATTTGGTAGGGTCAACTAATTTCCCATGTAAATCGACATCTAGCTTCTTGGTATAAGTCATTGGTGTGGCATAAGTGTCACGGTTTTCATTCAAATTTGTTTAACAATTCAAGGGCATATTTGGGTGACTCAAGAAAATGCCACGAGGTGATTGATGAACTTGCAATCCTAGAAAGAACGTAAGTTCACCCATCATGGACATTTCAAAATTTTTCTTCATTAGTTTTGCAAAAGCGATTGAGTACTTTTTATGTGTAGACCCAAAAATGATGTCATCCACGTAAATTTGAACAATTAAGATATGTGCCCCGTGATATTGTTGATAACGCTACACGCGTCGTTCGGGGTCAAAGGAACTTCCTTTTCGTCGAGCAAGTTTTTCAACACCCTAGGCAGTGAACCTAATCGTTGTAGTGTAGTATTAAGGTAAGCCACGGGTATTGATATCGTTCTCTAGGGGAATAGGAATGCTAGTGAGAAGTTACTACGCTAACGTTAAGGTTGAGGAAGATTATTTTTTATCTTTTTTATGTTTTTTAGGAAATTGAAAAGTACGAATCTCGGGTATTGGATTTGGGGGTTGGTATTTCTCCGATTACTCTACTATTATCTAATTATCTAAACTAAGGTGGTGGTAGTCTATGTCTAATTAATGTGTGCTCGTATGATAGTTTAAAGATGTGTTTATTTAGGTTTTACTACTCCTTAATTATCTCCTATTGATGGTTGAGTTGTCACTTCCTTATTCTTAGTTGCGTTGTATGTCTAAAGTTGTAGGGTATGCGTTTCTCCCTAACTCTTTGAACTTATCAAAGGGTCTCGTCTACAAAACCCACTAGGGATAATAAACTCTTACTCTAAGGCACTCTTTGGATGGTTTGGCTTACAACTACTCAGGTAATTATATTCTAAGGTTCATAAAGATGAATCAAGCATTAAGTACACAACGAATGACCTATCGCATTACTAGATCATTAATCAACTAAGATAAGAAACAACCAATCAATATTCAATAATTAAGTTTCATACTTCCTAAGCAAACACACAAATAAATTAGCCGGACATGGAGAACATGCAAGCATACACACAAATAATCAAAGACATAATTGAATTGATGAAGTAAATACTTATCTTGGTGTAAGATAGGGTTTTAAACCCTAAAATCTTGTACAAGACACCCTTGGTTCGGTTTTAGGTTTTACTCCACAAAAGACTCTCTTAAAAGCTGAAAAATTGGATTCTATATATAATATTACATATCGACGGCGTCACTTATGTTTTGTGGCCGTCTGTCACACCCCAAATTACATGCTTTGCGTGGAATGGAATTCACGGGATTGATTGTCATAGCATCACAATCACAGTTATATTGAGCGACCTAAAGTGTCGTTTGGAAAATACATCGCTTGATTTAATGAAAACATTCGAGTTACAAAGATAGGTCCCAAATGAAAGTTACTATGTGCGGAAAATAAGTTTGGTACAAGTCAAGCGATGTTTTTAAAGTATATAAATCCCATGTGAGGCAGCGTCGTCACCGCGACTCTATGATATGTCCACATGCATGCCATGAAGTGAATGCCTTAGTTACACGAAAATACATTGCTAAAAGTGTCAACACAAAGGTTGAGTGAGTTCATAGAGTTGTTGAAAATGTTTAATCGACTACCACAAGTATAAATTATGTATGACAATGTCGCCACAAAAAATGATACAATTGCTATAAGTCCATGACACGAAACTAGGCGATCATGATGTTAGCCCCAAGAGTGTTTGCCAAACAACTCAAATAATGTTATTAAATGAAATGCATCCGTTTAACCGGTTGGAATCCACCAACCCGGATGGAGGAGTCACCTCGATAGATATATCCACTCACCCTCGCTTCTTTGAATTAACGGTTCATGTTATATAATGGGGACATTCAATTGGCATGAGGTAACTTAAGCAATGTAATTGAATTTGATATACTTGGTATCGTAATAAAAATGAGGTGCAATGTATTCTCCCCCGTAGGTTTGAAATAAAGTAAAACTTGAATAAATCGGGGCTATGAAAACTCACCTGTTGCAATGTTTATGATGATATAATGGCAAAAGTGGATACACTGAAATGAGGCGCAACCTCTAACCGTGACCTATTATGAATGATATGTTCTATGATAAGTCATGATGTAATGTTATGCATGCAATTCGGATGATATTTATACTACTTATGAATTTTTGAAAACAATACTTCTCGTCGAAAATATAATCTTTTAACGTCTTGACCATTTTTAAATTACTTCACATGTATTTACGTTGAAATGATATCCGACGATAATCATTTAGTGATTTATTGTGAAATTATAACTTTTCGTCGTAAAATAATGTCATTGAAATTTCCATGAAAGTGACAAAAACGGCCTCTAAAATCTAGTCGTAAAATGGTGCACATCGAGCGTTAGGAAACGAACTCAACGGTTTTGGGAAGCTCGTATGATTATCTCAAAGTTTTAGTACATGAGTTTCCATCCTAGAGGTCTCGAACATAAAGAAAAATAGAGGTTAAGTATGGTACTTATGTCCCAAAATATAGTTTAAGGATGTTTTTGGGCAAAGTTTGAGTAAACGTAATTAATTCATTACAACTCCGCTAATCAAACGGTCGGACATTTTGACAAATATACTTGGCGATCTCACTTTTACTAGAAGACATCACTTTATAAAAAGTTCTAAATCAATGTTAAAAACTACCTTCAACTTGGTAACTAGTTTTGCCGTAATATTGCCTATTAGAAATTTAATATAGTTTTTCTTATATAAATAAATCACGGCAACTTTGTGGCGTGTATAATTTAATCGTTACAAATCCGTTTTCTCGTTTTAAAGGTCCTTAACTTTGTATCAAAGTATGCTAACATATTTTTGACAAGTCGAAATAATTTACAACGCCTAAGCTTCATTTTTGACTCGTACAAAATAAACAATGCTTCTTTGAAATTTCGAAATTTATAGTTTTCGTCGCCAACTTGAAAAATTCATAACTTCTTCGTTATAGCTCCGTTTAATCCGTTCAAGTGGCCACGGTTTCGTTTTAAAGTATATTTTCTAAATATCTAGGCCAAAATTTTTACCTACTTTCGGATTTTCCAGATTTTGAAAATAAGGACAGACCCTTTTGCAAACTTGTCGAAATGAGTTTTTCTCGCGCCAAACCTATTCTAACCCATTCAAAACAACTCCGAAGCTATTCTAATCCTACCATACACCTTCTTAGGGTGTCATGGTTTCCTAGACATCACCAAAACTAATATATAACAAGGAGTAATTATAGGATGGATTATATATATATAACACTTAAAAACCTTAAAAAGTGGTATAAACATCACATAACTTGCATGTTTTACTTGTGCATAATAAAAATAAACATAGAAATGAATATGAAAAATAATGATATGTATGAAATGCTTACTAGTGATTGATGAGGTTTATGAGAACAATGGATTTTCCTAATCACCCTAGGTTTTTATTTCAAAACCTATACAAAGAGTGATACTAGTGTGTAATAATCTTGTCTAGAAAATTTTTATGATGCTTCCTTCTTGATCCTTGGTTGGCTGCCGGTTTTAGAGAGAAAAGAGCAAGAGATAGTTTGATCTTTTATTACTTGTGAAAATGAATAAGTGAATGTTTGTATTAGATTTTAGTATAATATACATATACTTGAGATATTTAGCCAAAAACCACATGACTCACCCTCCTTGTGTCGACAAGGAGGTTTAGTCATTTACTTAATACTTTTTTTTAAAAAAAAAATATATAATGTGTAATGTTTAGTAAGTTAATTGAAGTTAAATGATAAGTTGTAGTCACATTTGAGTATATAGGGTAGCGTTAGTTAAAAATAAATTTTCACGGGTCAAGATAAAATATATTTAGGTCATAAAAATTATAAAAATACATTTCTTGCAAAATTTGAGTGAAATAATAATAATCGTATAGTATTTAAGAAAACCGTCGTTATTATATAAATATAACAATTTATATACAAAATAAATTTAAAACAACTGGTAAACTCATAATATTATTTTATAAACTTAATATGAGTATAAAAATATATCGGGATAACTTTTGGAAGTAACGGATCAATTGTTCAAAATAATTAATTACGCGATAACGTTTATTTAATAAAAGTTATACGTTTAATGTAAAATGCAAAACCATGCATGAACTAATATGATGACAATGATGTTAATGAAATGTAGACTAAACTTAGTCTATATGAAATGTCCTCGATGATATGATCATGAATTCACAGCTAAACCATTACGGTTACGTGAATTTGATACTCGTAAACCTAGTTCACGATAAATGATAAATAATGAAGCATGAATAATGTTTTGAGAATGACCTGAAAATACGAATTGTCACATTCGTCCAACCAAAAAGGAATTCAGTCCTTGTTGGGTCCTACGGTGTTGTCGGTGAAAAGATGAGGATATTTGAGGCGCATCTGGTCTTCCCGTTCCCAAGTAAACTCAGGACCTCTTCGAGAATTCCAGCGAACCTTCACGATAGGAATACGACTTTGTTTCAACTGCTTGACCTCGCGGTCCATGATTTCTACCGGTTCCTCTACGAAATTTAGTTTATCGTCGAGTTGAATTTCTTCCAATGAAATAACGAGTGATTCGTCCGAAAGACATTTCTTCAGGTTTGAAACGTGAAACGTGTTGTGTACGTGACTAAGTTCTGATGGAAGATCAAGTCGATAAGCTACAGGGCCGACTCTGCTCAAAATTTTGAATGGCCCAATGTACCTCGGGTTCAATTTCCCGCGCTTTCCAAATCGTACCACGCCTTTCCAAGGCGATACTTTCAACATCACTTTGTCGCCAACTTGAAATTCCAACGGTTTGCGCCTAACATCTGCGTAACTTTTACGTCCGACCTGGCGATTACGAGTCTATCTCGGTTTGAACTATCTTTTGTTGTTTCCGTACCATTTACGGACCCGATGAGTTGTGCGTCTCAACCTCGGCCCAACAAAGGTGATCGACACTTTCGACCATAAAGTGCTTGAATGGTGCCGCTTTTATCTTGGTGTGATAACTATTGTTGTACGAGAATTCGATCAATGGCAAATGGTTAGCCCAACCATTTCAAAATCAATCACACATGCTCTCAACATATCTTCTAATGTTTGAATTGTCCTTTCACTTTGACCATCGGTTTGTGGATGATATCTTTGTGCTCATGTCTAATTTGGTTCCAAATGAATCTTGTAATGATTTCGAAGTTTGAAGTGAATCGACTATCTCGCCGGAAATGATGGAAATTGGTGCTCCATGCCTCGAGACTATTTCCTTGACATAAAGTCTAGTGAGTTGTTCTATGGAATAAGTCTCTCTAATTGGTATGAAATGGGCTGATTTGGTAAGACGATCAACGATTACCCATATAACGTCGTAACCTCCCGATGTCTTAGGAAGTTTCGTAACAAAGTCCATTGTAATGCGTTTCGATTTCCATTGTGGAATTTTAGGTTGTTGGAGTAATCCTGAAGGTTTTTGATATTCGACTTTTACCTTAGAACAAGTAAGGCATCTGCTAACGTACGTGGCAATTTCCGCTTTCATGTTCGGCCACCAATAAAGTTTCTTGAGATCACGATACATCTTATCGAACACGGGTGAATAGAATACTTTGACTTATGAGACTCATGCATAATCAATTCTCGTATCCCGCCATAAAATGGTACCCACATTCTATCCTTGAAGCATAATACTCCATCCGCTCTCTTTACAAAGCCATTTGCATTTTCGGGCATACCATAAAGCTTTTCACTTGGTCGGTTTTCCTCCTTGAGTGCCTCGATCCGTGCCTCAAGTATTTTTGATGGTAAAGGTGAACGATCGTCATTCCTAATGATCGTACTCTTAAAGGTTTGGGTCTTTCTTTCCGACTAAGAGCATCGGCCACAACATTGGCTTTTCCCGGTGATACTTGATTTCACAATCATAATCGCTGAGTAATTCCAACCAACGACGTTGCCTCATGTTAAGTTCCTTTTGATCAAGAACATAATGTAAACTCTTGTGGTCCGTAAACACTATGCACTTTGTACCATAAAGGTAGTGTCTCCAAATCTTGAGTGCAAAGACTACGGCCCCCAACTCAAGATCATGAGTGGTGTAATTCTTCTCATGGACCTTAAGTTGTCGAGAAGCATATGCTATCACCTTCTCGTTTTGCATTAATACAACTCCAAGCCCTTTATGTGAAGCATCGCAGTATACAACGTAGTTCTCAATTCCTTCGGGTAGTGCCAAAATTGGCGCCTTTGCAAAGCTTTGCTTCAACAAGCTGAAAGACTTCTTGTTTCTTTCCCCATTCGTACTTCTTGTTTCTCTGTGTCAACTTGGTCAAAGCTTTAGCTATCTTTGAAAAACCTTGATGAATCTTCGATAATATCCGTCGAGTCCTAGAAATTGTCGAATTTACAGTAGGATTTGTTGGTGTAGCCCAATCTTTCTGACTTCAATCTTTGCGGGGTCTACTTGTAATCCTTGACTATCAATGACATGACCAAGAAATTGTACTTTACGGTTCCAAAAATCACACTTCGAAAATTTGGCATACAACTCCTCATTCTTGAGTAGTCCTAAAACCGTTCTTAAATGTCCTTCGTGCTCTTCTTTGCTCTTTGAGTAAATCAATATGTCGTCGATGAACACTATAACAAACTTGTCCAAATACGGTTTACATACTCTATTCATGAGATCCATGAATATTGCAGGTGCATTAGTTAATCCGAATGGCATTACTTGAAACTCATAATGACCATAACGTGTTCTAAATTGTTTTCGGGATGTCCTCCTCTCGCACTCTAAGTTGATGATAACCTGACCTTAAATCAATATTTGAGTAGATACTAGAGCCTTGCAACTGATCGAACAAGTCGTCGATTCTGGGGAGTGGGTAACGGTTCTTCACCGTTAACTTGTTCAGCTCTCTATAATCTATACACATTCTGAAGGATCCATCTTTCTTCTTCACAAACAAGACCGGTGCTCCCCAAAGCGAGGAACTTGGCCTAATGAATCCTTTGTCTAAAAGTTCTTGCAACTGATTAGACAACTCCTACATTTTTGATGGTGCTAATCGGTACGGTGCTCGCGCAACTGGTGCAGCTCCGTGCACTAAGTCAATATGAAATTCTACTTGACGTGCCGGTGGAAGTCCTGGTAAGTCTTCAGGAAATACTCGAGCAATCGGTACATCCTCAAGTCGCTTCTCCTCCGACTTCTTCTCGGTTATATGTGCTAAGAAAGCTAAACAACCTTTCTTTATGTACTTCTCCGTTTTGATGCATGATATAATACTGAGTCTAGTTCCACTTCGTTCCCCATGAATGATCAAAGTTTCGCCGTTGTAAGGAAGATGAACAACTTTTTCATCACAAATGATTCTTGCACGATGTTTGGATAAACAATCAATGCCGATGATGACGTCGAAACTACCAAGTTCTACGGGCATAAGGTCTATATTGAAGGGACGATTTAGAAAATTGAGTGTACAACCACGGACAATGGTGTCGGTGCTAATTAAGTTACCATTAGCTAATTCAATATTGTATGATGTGTCTAATGTGGTTGGTTTTCAAGATTTTTTCCGATATTGAGTGCTTCTAAAATAGTTCATCACCTAGATTGTTATCATGCTAGCAAGAAAATAGATATCAGCTCGTACTATGTCAAAGAATGTTTGTTCTAATTTCACTTGTAGGTGGAGAGTCATTGATTGTCCGATATGTTCAAACCTGTTGCATCTCTTGATATAGAAGTAGGTTGTCCGTAATTTCTAGAGAACACAATGCCTTAGGGGAAGTTTATATCGATAACCTTAACTTAACCAAAATTTTCTTTTAAGGGAAACTCGTTGTAGGGAAGTTCACATATTGTGGAGGCCATGTTTAGTGAAATGTTCTGTAGTCTCAGTTAGAAGACTTGATTGATCCCTATAGTGTTGCTTGGTGTGTATTCGCTTCGTACTAAATCTTGTAACTCGGTCTAGCTAGTACTTTTGAAATGATATAATTTGACTTCTAGTCCAAAATAGTGGTTCGGAATATCTCGTGATGTCTTAAGATTTATGTTGAGTTTCGAATCATTTTACTATATACTTCTAGTCCTTGTTGGTAATTCCGAAATCCTTTCATTGTTTTCTTGTATCGAGGAATCCTCCTCATAGATGGTATAGGAAGCCTTTCCTAAAAAGGTAACTCATCAAATTCTAACTTATCGGTTGAGTGAGGGATGAATGGCGTGGGCTTCTATAGAGTGTTAACAAAATGAAATGTTTATGAACAATTTATCTGATTACAAAACTTTGCTTTTGAGTGAAGATTGTTTTAAAAGATTTGAAATGATGTTTGTTACTTTCATGACATAATTCTTCCTGAATCATACATAGGTGATCAGGCCATGTATAATCGAGGACAAATGATGTGATGCTTGGTTTTGTTGAAATGGTATTATGTTCCTCCGAAGTTTTAGATGGTATTCAACGTTTTGTTTTGTAAGATAATGGCTCAATAATTTTTCAGAGTAACATGAAAATCGTTTCGCATGATGGTATTAAATAATTGATAAAATGACTGAAAGCCAATTGATAGGGTGGTAATGAAACAACTTGTTTTAAAACTTTATGAAACAATGTTTCTAAGATAGTGTAGAATAGCTTGAAATAAAATTAAGTGAAATAATTTTATGAAGTAGTAGTAAAGTAACTTGAAATAAGATTTGAGGAATGGTTTGTAGGATACATGGGAGAACCTCATAAAATGATAATAGTCTCTTAATTGGTCAAGAATAAAGTTGGCCTAATCCCTAGTAAGATAGTGATGATTTGTCACGAAATGATTGAAGAATTAGGCAATCGGAATGGGGAATGAAATAAACGGAGGTTGTGATTATTGTGGAGATAATATTACATTAGCTAGAAAGGTACTTATTATCTGTTCCTATTGATGGTCAAATCGTGTTTCAAGTGTAGGAGTAGTAGGCGGTCTAGCAGCGATAGCCCTAGAAATCTCACAGTCCTCAAACCTATGAGATGGTGTAGTGTTTATAGTCTTAGTGATAAATGATAATGGTGTGTCAAATCATGCACGCTTCCCAAGCTGCAAGTCAGGTGTATGAGTAGTGTCTATGAGATGTGATGGCACGGATGGTACTCTAGATGACAATGATGATGAAAATGGAAATCCTTGTGGTGAGTTAAGAAAATAGGTTCATTAGGACTAAGCCTATAAGTTCTACCAAATGGTATAATCTGTCCCAACAGAATGATAAAACTTGTTCTGATCCAACAGTGAATCAATGGTGATCGTGATAGTGTAGGTGCAACTTCGCCCTCCTAAAAGGGTTCAGTCTCATTATCTGATGTTATCGGTGTTGAGTCAACTGATGTTAAAATTGTGATAGGGAATGACAGGGCATTCTCCATGTCAAAGTGATGTGAGTATGATGGGATGGGTATTTGAAGGCATTAATGTGACAATCGATTTGAAATGAAAGTAAATAACTCGCAAAATGTGCGTATGAAACCGCATGTATAGTGACTATGCACATATGATGAAATGATGAGATGCTATGATGATGTAGTTATAGTCTAGGGTCAATGATGCAACCTAGTTCTCTATAACAAGCTCGATGCCAATCATCACACCCCAAATTACTGTTTTGCGTGAATGGAATTCACGGGATTGACCGTCATAGCATCACAATCACGATTATATTGAGCGACCTAAAGTGTCGTTTGGAAAATACATCGCTTGATTTAATGAAAACATTCGAGTTACAAAGATAGGTCCCAAATGAAAGTTACTATGTGCGGAAAATAAGTTTGGTACAAGTCAAACGATGTTTTAAAGTATATAAATCCCATGTGAGACGCGTCGTCACCGCGACTCTATGATATGTCCACATGCATGCCATGAAGTGAATGCCTTAGTTATCACGAAAATACATTGCTAAAAGTGTCAACACAAAGGTTGAGTGAGTTCATAGAGTTGTTGAAAATGTTTAATCGACTACCACAAGTATAAATTATGTATGACAATGTCGTCACAAAAATGATACAAATGCTATAAGTCCATGACACGAAACTAGGCGATCATGATGTTAGCCCCAACAGTGTTTGCCAAACAACTCAAATAATGTTATTAAATGAAATGCATCTGTTTAACGGTTGGAATCCACCAACCCGGATGGAGGAGTCACCCTCGATAGATCTATCCACTCACCCTCGCTTCTTTGAAATTAACGGTTCATGTTATATAATGGGGACATTCAATTGGCATGAGGTAACTTAAGCAATGTAAATGAATTTGATATACTTGGTATCGTAATAAAAATGATGTGCAATGTATTCTCCCCCGTAGGTTTGAAATAAAGTAAAACTTGAATAAATCGGGGTTATGAAAACTCACCTGTTGCAATGTTTATGATGATATAATGGCAAAAGTGGATACACTGAAATGAGGCGCAACCTCTAACCGTGACCTATTATGAATGATATGTTCTATGATAAGTCATGATGTAATGTTATGCATGCAATTCGGATGATATTTATACCACTTATGAATTTTTGAAAACAATACTTCTCGTCAAAAATATAATCTTTTAACGTCTTGACCATTTTTAAATTACTTCACATGTATTTACGTTGAAATGATATCCGACGATAATCATTTAGTGATTTATTGTGAAATTATAACTTTTAAATCGTAAAATAATGTCATTGAAATTTCCATGAAAGTGACAAAAGCGGCCTCTAATATCTAGTCGTAAAATGGTGCACATCGGCGTTAGGAAGCGAACTCAACGGTTTTGGGAAGCTCGTATGATTATCTCAAAGTTTTAGTACATGAGTTTCCATCCTAGAGGTCTCGAACATAAAGAAAAATAGATGTTAAGTATGGTACTTATGTCCCAAAATATAGTTTAAGGATGTTTTTCGGCAAAGTTTGAGTAAACGTAATTAATTCATTACAACTCCGCTAATCAAACGGTCGGACACTTTGACAAATATACTTGGCGATCTCACTTTTACTAGAAGACATCACTTTATAAAAAGTTCTAAATCAATGTTAAATACTACCTTCAACTTGGTAACTAGTTTTGCTGTAATATTGCCTATTAGAAATTTAATATAGTTTTTCTTATATAAATAAATCACGGCAACTTTGTGAAAACGTGTATAATTTAATCGTTACAAAACCGTTTTCTACGTTTTAAAGGTCCTTAACTTTGTATCAAAGTATAATAACATATTTTTGACAAGTCGAAATAATTTACAACGCCCAAGCTTCATTTTTGACTCGTACAAAATAAACAATGCTTGCTGAAATTTCCATAAATTTATAGTTTTCGTCGCCAACTTGAAAAATTCATAACTTCTTCGTTATAGCTCCGTTTTAATCCGTTCAAGCGGCCACGGTTTCGTTTTAAAGTATATTTTCTAAATATCTAGGCCAAAAAATTTTACCTACTTTCGGATTTTCCAGATTTTGAAAATAAGGACAGACCCTTTTGCAAACTTGTCGAAATGAGTTTTTCTCGCGCCAAACCTATTCTAACCCATTCAAAACAACTCCGAAGCTATTCTAATCCTACCATATACCTTCTTAGGGTGTCATGGTTTCCTAGGCATCACCAAAACTAATATATAACAAGGAGTAATTATAGGATGGATTATATATATATATAACACTTAAAACCTTAAAAGTGGTATAAACATCACATAACTTGCATGTTTTACTTGTGCATAATAAAATGAACATAGAAATGAATATGAAAAATAATGATATGTATGAAATGCTTACTAGTGATTGATGAGGTTTATGAGAACAACGGATTTTCCTAATCACCCTAGGTTTTTATTTCAAAACCTATACAAAGAGTGATACTAGTGTGTAATAATCTTGTCTAGAAAATTTTTATGATGCTTCCTTCTTGATCCTTGGTTGGCTGCCGGTTTTAGAGAGAAAAGAGCAAGAGATAGTTTGATCTTTTATTACTTGTGAAAATGAATAAGTGAATGTTTGTATTAGATTTTAGTATAATATACATTTACTTGAGATATTTAGCCAAAAACCACATGACTCACCCTCCTTGTGTCAACAAGGAGGTTTAGTCATTTACTTAATACTTTAAAAAAAAAAGAGTATAATGTGTAATGTTTAGTAAGTTAATTGAAGTTAAATGATAAGTAGTAGTCACATTTGAGTATATAGGGTAGCGTTAGTTAAAAATAAATTTTCACGGGTCAAGATAAAATATATTTAGGTCATAAAATTATAAAAATACATTTCTTGCAAAATTTGAGTGAAATAATAATAATCGTGTAGTATTTAAGAAAACCGTCGTTATTATATAAATATAACAATTTATATACAAAGTAAATTTAAAACACTGGGTAAACTCATAATATTATTTTTATAAACTTAATATGAGTATAAAAATATATCGGGATAATTTTTGGAAGTAACGGATCAATTGTTCAAAATAATTAATTACGCGATAACGTTTATTTAATAAAAGTTATACGTTTAATGTAAAATGCAAAACCATGCATGAACTAATATGATGACAATGATGTTAATGAAATGTAGACTAAACTTAGTCTATATGAAATGTCCTCGATGATATGATCATGAATTCACAGCTAAACCATTACGGTTACGTGAATTTGATACTCGTAAACCTAGTTCACGGTAAATGATAAATAATGAAGCATGAATAATGTTTTGAGAATGACCTGAAAATACGAATTGTCACACCGTCGTGTCGCCGTCATTAGGGTTTCGTCTTGGCCACGTTAACCTCGCAACGGCGTCACCTTATGTCTGTGACGCCGTCCTCTTCGACCGGCGTCGTCGGATCGCATCTAGGCCGTCCGAGTAGCAACGCCTACTCTTTTAAAGCCCGACGTCGTCACTTGAAAATAGGGTATTTGGCTACTATATCGTCACAAAATCCTCCGACGGCGTAATTAACACACGACGCCGCCATACATTTCGTGACTTTGAGTGTCTCGATTCGACTTTGGCCATTTTCTTCGTATATTCGCATTTCGTCCAAATAAGTGCCATTCCGACATTTTGCCTTCAAGAGACTTAAAAGTGAAAAGGAGCGATATTAAGCAATAACGGATACAAAAGTGATCAAATAAGGAATTAAACGACCCTCAAAATGGTACCTTTTAAAACCTTATCAATTGTATAAAAGAGTAGGGTCGAGAACCTTTGGTGAAATTATTAGCAATGAGGAAAGATGATAGCTTATCGTACCATGCAGGGAGCTTGTTTGAGACCATCTGAGCTTTGTTCTTTTGAGACATGGTTCGGGAACTCGGGATCAACGAATCCTTACGGTTGGTGACATAAACCGTTTCTTTCGGTTGTCCATTGAGAAGCGCGGTTTGACATCCATCGAAAGACCGTCATATTCATATGAGCATGACGCGAGAAATATCGAGCGACTTCAAGGCGAGCAACCGGAGCAAAAGATTCTTCAAAATCTATTCCTCTTCACGGCGATAACCCTTAGCAACTAGGCGTGACTTGTTTGGATTCGTTCCCTTGACATCAATTTGTTTTCCAAATCCGTTTGAGACCAATAGCGTAGACCCTGTTGGTCTTTCAACGATTACCATACTTCAAGACATTTGAATTGGTTGAGTTCTTCTTGCATGGATTCAATCCGGTTGTCTTTTGTCATTGCATCTTTAATGTTTTCGAGCTCAGTTAGCGAGACGGTGAGTGCATAAATGCAATGTTCACCATCCGTGTGAAGACGTTGTCTCGTAACGGTTGGTTGATTTGGGTTGCCAATAATATTTGCGAGAGGATGGTATTTTGTCCATCAATGTGTAGAGGTTGATGTTGGTATACATTGTGCGATTCTTAGGATTCAAATGGTTTGTTGATGATTCCGCGACATCAGTGCAGCGATGTCATTAGCAAACGGGTTAAAGAACGCATTTGGATCAAAATCTGCGGTGGGGTACTTCATTAAGAACATCATCAGTAGGTTCATTATTGTTGGAAGCGGTTTGTTCAAGCTGTTGTGGTGGAGTCAATGGTGGTGCTTCTTCACAATAGTTGTTGTAGTAGGTGTATCGGTATAAGAGTAGTATCGGGTTGAAAGCGGTGAAGCAATGGATACACAGGAACACGTTCATCAATATAAATCATTTGAGCAGAGGAGCAAATAACCTTTCCATTTGTTAACGAGTGAGTGGGGGCTTTGTTCGGTGATGATGGGGTTGAGGAAGTTTAAGCGGTTGTGACCGGGTTCCAAGTTGTTATACTCGAAGCCATTTCGTAAGTTCATCAAAATGAGCATGAATCGTTTCCATAACTTTGTTTTGTCTGACGATTCCATATCCAGTAACCTTTAGAATTCTCACAATATCCAATAAAGACTCAATGTCGACTTTGGCTTTGAGCTTTCCAAAATCATCACGATCATTATTCGGATAGCAAAGGGATCCAAATCGACCGCTTATATCTACGATGTTTGAGATTCGGTTTATGGTTGTGGACAAGCTCGAAAGGTGTTTTGTTGTGGCGTTTGTGATCATAGAGCGGTTTTGAGTATAGCATGCACGATGAATCGACTTGACCACAAGTAATCTGGAAGTTTGGCATTGATTAACATTGTTCTTGCGACTTCCACTAACGTTCGGTTTCGTCTTTCAACAACTCCGTTTTGTTACGGTGTGCGTGCAATAGATGTCGATCTTTGAATTCCCACTTTCTCATAAAATTCACGAAGGGTTTGGTTAACAAATTCGGTTCCTTTATGCATTACGATTTGTCGGCGGTGTTTGAGCCGAACTCAGATTTTCGTGAGAAGGTGATGATCATCTGTGGAGCTTGGTCTTTGCTTGAAGAAAGTAGACCCAAGTCCATCGTGAGTAGTCATCAACAAGTCCATCGAAGAAAGTAGACCCAAGTCCATGTGAAGAAGATGAAGCACATCTTTGAGGCGTGTTCCACCTTTGAAGGAAAATGAGCACGAGTGCTTTTCCCTTGTTCACAAGTGAGCAAGGTGATCTTTTGAATCTGGAATCGTGGGAGTCCTTGACTAGTTTGTGTCGAGCAAGATTGGTGATGGTTTGAAAGTTTAGATGTGAGAGCGGCGGTGCCATAGCGAGGATTTTGTTGATCTTGCCTTTGAAAGTAGCGGATGGGAGATGAAGCAACCATGTCTTGCATAGAGATAGTGTAAAGACTAGAATTACGCGAGCCGGACATAAGGTCATTTCCTTGTAGATCACGAATGAAACAAGTTTTCTCCGGAAAGAAACTTCCAAATCTCCATCACAAAACCGACCTCTTGAAAGCAGTTGTGTGGGGGCCTTCCACATAGTAAACCACCTAATTTCGATGTTCCCATTGATATAGTCTTCGTAGCCCATGATAGGCTGAAGTGATCATTCCCGAATCGGCGGTGCCAATGAACTTTGCAATAAAGTTTGATAACAGTTTAAGATTTCTGTCATGTCGGGAACATCCGCTATCAACAATCAGAGAATGATCATATCACACGCATTACACACGAGGCGACACGGATGGAATAGAAGTAGATGTGGAACCCAAAATGTTAGAGGTTCGGGCGGTTATAGTAGACATACATACATCAATAACTTTAGGCATCCATTTAAATCCTAGTGTGTTATATATCCATTTCGCCATCTATAACTACTATTTGCTTTAGTCTTAGTGAATGCACTAGGTGGTACTACATTCTTAGGAGGTGAAACTAGAGTTCTGAGGGACGTGAATGCTTGCCTTAGAATCTAAAGAAGGCGGTCTACCAAGCACGGACTTAGAATGATTAGTGGGCCTAGAGGTATTCGATTCTTAGGATTCCGTAAGCGAGATTATAGCTTTAGCAACACATTTGTCATGACAATCGAATTCATACTTTTCGACAAATAACACAAGGTGCATCGGATGAATATCAAAAGTACTTAAAGGTTTAGCATTCGTTACATCACTATTTCTATTACATTTGCTAGGCCAATATTTGTAGTGGAAGCAACGTGAGTCTTATTCATAGTCCTAGGGTGTTCTTCTACTTTAGCATTCCTTATTGATCTTTTCTTAGGTCGCAACTTCCTATTCTTCGATGTAGTGCTCTAGGGCGTGAAGTGCGGACGTTTGGAAAAGATGAAACTATTCATGTTTCGATGAGAAGGAAGCACGTTAGCAACTTGTGATTTGGCGTAGGGATTCTAGGTTCACGATTACTAAGTGTTCTTGGTGCTATTCTCTTAATCACGATAGGCGGAAGTAGTTCATACTTTCTAACATTTCTCTTAACTTAAAGATAGTGTGAATCAAATCTTGATTTTCGAGCGAATATTTCCGGCAAAATTCATGACTTCTCTAGTGTGTGCAAGATAGTGATCAAGTTCGTTTGATGCTTCATGACGAGTCTTATTGAGTAAATCAAATATGACACCATATTCTGTTTAAATTTTACAAGTTCTTGTTCATATTTTGAGATTTGACTTTTCAAAGACACGTTTTGATCATCCGATTGCTCAATTTTAGGATCGAAGATTTTGCATGTAATCGAGCGATTTTGTTTTGAAAAACAAGTTGTTGATTGTGAATATCTTTTGACACCAATTAAGACGGCGTTTTGCATTGGAAAGTTCGTTAAGCAATCGTTCATTTTCGACTTTTAAAGACTCGATCCAAGCACATTATCAATATTCTCACGATTCACGATAGAGTCAACGGTATCATCGAGAGATATAATCGGATGCATATGACACGAATTCGATAACACAATATTATGGATATCGGCACAAATAACATCATTCAAGAGTCGATCAACATCTTTTCGCAACATTTTCTTTTTACGTTTAGTATTGGTAATAGATGTTTACATTTTCTCAAAACGACCTTCATCACTCAAGTTCCTTATGAAAGTCCGTTCCCAAGACAATGCACAATTTTTCAAAATTTTAACATTTGGTAAAAGATTTTTCCGAAAATGTCTCATTGTACTTTCGCGCTGAGGCGATTGAAAATGTTGAACTTTGATTTCGAAATGATATTCTATCTCATGTTGTAAAGTTTTGAGGTCGACCATGAAAATGTCAAAATATCTAAGAATTTTTCGATTTTCGGTTTTGAGTTTACTTCACTAATGGAAGGTAAAGGACCATAAATTTGTGCATAATCTGGTTGGGGATTAACATTGGAAGACTTAGGCGTTTTATGATAACCCTTGGTGTGTTAGAAGAATCCGTTGGTGTGTGAAAGTGACGGTTTGAGTAACTAAAGGTTTGTTGTAAACAACAGTTTCTAATTTTGATTGACTCTCGTCTTACGCATCTAATTCCTCTTGATGATGATATTCAACAACACTCATAACATAATTATCAATTTTATATTACGACTTTGAAACTTGAGGATTTGGTTTGAATGTTTTGGTTGAAAGCTTAGGTTTGTAGTCGACAAGATTCGGTCCATATCCATTTGGATTGGGTTTTAAAGTAAACTTTTCAATAGCGATTCTTGACTCACCATGTTTGTAAACAACAGTTTTAAACTCTTTAAGTTTGCGTTGCAAGCCCATAATTTCTTCAAGATGATCATCTATTCGTTTCGTGGAATGCTTTTGTATGCTGAGAATCTGTTTTGGCAAGTTAACAATTCGACCTTAGCTTTTGATTTTCCAAGGTGAGGCGTTAATTTGCTTTTTATGTTCATGTTTGATTGTTCTATTTGAGACAACAAAGCATTCTTGAGCGGCTAGGTCACGCATCTGTCATTCTAAATATTGTTCGTTTTGGTGTGATTTGGCAAAAGCGGCTTCAAACCCTTTTTCACGTTTTTCTTGAGTTTTGAAAAAATTGAGTTGCAATTGTAAGCATTCAAGATCCCTGGTTAACAGTGCATTTTTGCTTTTTAAGGTCTGATTTAATGCACAACATTCTTCAATTCGGGATTGTTGGTCTTTAAGTAATAGAGCAAGATCTGAATGAGGCAAAAGTTCGGCTTGTTCAACGGGAGTCACAACATGATCATTATTTAGATCCTCAAGTATAACCACGGAGTCAATTTGATTATCAATGGAAACCATAAGGTCATCTTGATCGTCAAATGTAACTACGGGGTCTAATTGAAAATCAACGGAATGAGATGTAAATGACTCATTTTGAACATTCTGAGCCTTGCCGGATTCAGATGTTGGCGGAGATATTAGATCAGAGATAAATATGTGTTAATACAAATAAGCCGTAAAAACGTTTATTTATATTTTACGATCTTCTAATGTTTTGTCGATAACAAAAGTAAAATCATATTAACGAAACAAATACGTAAATGGTTTGAACTAATAGTTTTATAACACACTTACGTTTTCACATAAACCACTATAACAAGATTAAGTGATTTTATATTTTAAATACACATATACAACAACTAGTGTTTACATATTGGCTTAACAAGTTTAAGTAACTCTATGAGTTAGATACATATGTACAACAACTAGTGTTTACATATTGGGTTAATACATACTTATATTAAGTACACTAAAATGGGTAAAAACAAGTATATACTAAAATGGGTAAAAGTAAGTATATACTAAAAAGATAAAAACTAGCAAATGGTTTTGACCCATAACCCATGGTTTTATATATACCACTTACACAAGTTCAATGTATCCTTAAGGTACATTGTATCTAGATGAAAACCATGGATCAACCCATAACCCATGACCCTTGACCCATAACCCAAAATACCCATGGGCAAAGAGAGCGGACCACGGATCCACAGCTTTGTGCTAGCGGATCCCAGTGGAAGGATCCGTGGGATCCGGATACGATGAGTGAATTTCCTTTATAAATATAGAGCCATTTCTTCCTTTCTAATCATCCCTTTACACATACTTTCCCCAGTATTCTAACCCTCTAACCTCGGATCCAAGAGATCTATGTAGCTTTTCTCTTTTGTTTTGTGTGATCTTGTAGATTCCTATTAGAGGAAAGATCACCACATCTTGAAGACGTGCAAGCTCAAGTCCATGAGTTGCCATGCTTCGTCATCATTAAGACAACGAAGGTTCTCTTGTTGATAGTTCTTCCTTTCTCCATAGATGTTGGGTTGAAGGCATTAGTGAAGAATGCCGAAAGTGTCAAGATGAAAGCATTAGTGAAAGATGTTGATCATCTGTGTCAAAGCATTAGTGAAGAATGCTTAAGGTGTCAAGACGAAGGTATTAGTGAAGGATGCCAAGCGTTGTGTCAAAGGCATTAGTGAAGGATGCCGAAGAATCAAATCAAGTAGCATTTGGGAAGAATGCTTAGGTCGTATAATCGATGAGGTGCATCATTATACATATAAGTGTTTATTTATTCACAAGGATGGTGATATCCTTGATGGTGTTGTAACAAGGAGTAGATCTCCTTGATAATAGGTGTTGTGTCGTGAAGGGTAGTAGTTCCTCCATAATGGAACTAGGTGCTTAGCCTAGTACCTAATAAAGGGTAGGCGACGTTGTGATAGGATTAGTTCTCCTAAGGTGTGAAAGAACTCGGTGGTTAGCCTAGCACCATATAAAGGGTAGGCGACGTTGTGTTAGGTGTGGTTCGCCTTGGTGTGAAAGAACTCGGTATTTAGCTTTGTACTGGAAAAAGGTTAAGCGGCGTTGTGAAGGCTTCTCCGCCATAAGGAGTTGGTGTAGTGCTTACGAACTCTCGAGTAGGTGACTCGGGGGTGGAGTAGGGCAAGGAAGGTGTCCTTGTAGCCGAACCACTATAAATAACTTGTGTCGTGGTGATGTGCTTCTTACTCTTTATCTTTCATTATATGTTTATACATCTATCTATCAACGTCCAACATAAACAATCAAATAGATTGACATAAGTCGATCTAAATATTTAAAAGGAAGTTTTAAATTGGTAAAACTATTCAACCCCCCCTTCTAGTTTTCCACAATATGGTTTGTTCGGGTACATGAGACAAGCCATCAGTGTCATACACTGGGCCTGTGTCACTCATATGTAACTCATGCATATTAGCCATCAACATAACAGCTGCATTGGCCTGCAAGTCCTCCATATCATCATCTGAGTATGCATCGCCATAAAACTTTGTTCTTTGTTTGTGAGAGTTCCACCGACTTCATCCTTAAGAGCCAAAAGAAGAGCCTCTTTGAAATAAGCACGCCTTAGTCCTCGGCTTTGGGCATGCATTAGCCAGTGTCCTTCTCATTGCGGTTGTAGCATCGAAGACCATTCAACCCATTATGAGCATTTCCTGTTCCACCACTTGAGCTCGTTGTTGTTCATACCCATAGCATTAAACCCTTGACCACCTCCCATCGGCGACCATAACCACGATTACGAACTTCAACTCGTCCATTGTTCACAACAACATGATTTCGTGTATTAGATGAGGAGCGAATACGATTGTTGGATTTGTTGGTATAACGGCTAAAAGCATTAGCAATCATAACAAATCCTTGTGGCAATGCTTGAGCGGATCGGTTCCTCATTAGTTTGACTATGAAGTGCTTGATCATTGTTGTTGTTGTAAGGAACCAATTGATTTTGTTGAGGTTCTTGTGATTGATCATTTGGTGTGATAGTGGCGGTTGGTTGAGTTGCTTGTTGAGGAGGATAACTGTTTTGAGCATACAAGGCAAGTTGTTGATTTTCCGGAGTTGTCGTTGAAGCAATTTGAGCACAGAGAATCCTTTCCCTATCAACTTCCTTTTCATGAGGCTTCAAGTAATCGTACAACAATCCATATGTAGAATGATGCATGTTCTTCGCTTGACGGAGAAAAATGACATACTTCTCTTATTCATTACCAAGACAACTCAGGAACTTAGTATTCACTGCAATTCTTGGCATGATGATGTTGTGTTTATCCAAATCATTAATGATGTCTGAAAATCGATGATGATAAGACTTTAGTGTCTCTCCAGGTTCAATCATGAAGTGTTCATAAGCCAAGTAAATTTTGGATTCCATATCTTCCTGATTGAGTGCGAGATCCTTCCATAAGTAGATGAATATGTTCCCACATTTTCTTTGCGGTCTTTTGAGCATCAACACTTGAAGAATTGGGTTTGGTAATCCTAAAAGGATATATTGCATTGCAAGCTCATCGACTTCATAGTGTAGAAGTTCTTACGGATTCAAGTATGCAACATTAGCAATGTTTGATTGTTCATCTCTTGGTGGATTAGCATTAGGATCTCCGAGTACAATGACATTAGGCATCTCAAATGGACCTTCCAAGATAACCTTCTTTAAGAACTTTCCATGTGGCTTCTTCGGATCACAAAACCTAAAGAACCTTATCACCCATTGATCGTAGTTTCTGGAGTGAGCATTGGAGGTCTATCAGTGATCGACCTCATAAATTGATTGTTGGTCGCTTAAAGCTTCACACATCTTTGCAAACCAAGTGGATTCCTTCATAGTGTTCCTTGATGGATGTTGATTGAATTCATTTGTGTAGGGTTGAACTTGAAGACTTGGTGGTGTTTGAACCATTTGAGGTGGTGGAATTGCACCAAGTTGTGAAGTATGTTGTTGATTAAATTGTTGTTGATAAACTGCTTGTTGTTGATTCCATTGTTGATGTTGTGGACTTAGTTGTTGTTGTCGTTGAGAATAAGTGTAAGGGAAATAGTTAGAGTATGGTGGTTGTGACATGTTGATAAACTTGTGTTATAAAAATGGATCTTTGTAGTCGAATGAACCTTTATTGATGAAGTATCCTTAGGCGTAGAAATCACAATAAACCAAGAAGCACTTATGCGTAAAAACACCAAAGTTACGCGTAACAATCAAGAGTTACTGCGTGGGTTTAGCTTCTGCGTAAGTAGGAAAAAACTCTAAAGTTAGGCGTAGACACAAAGTTAGGCGTAGAAAGTTAGGCGTGGGATTACCTTATCGTAAGACTAGGCTTAGGCGTAAGATGAATCTTATCGTGGGATTTCTCGCGTAAGCTTTATGCTTATGCGTAAGTTTAGGGTTTTGCCCAAATGATCTTTACACTATCACAATGCAAAAGATATCCAAAGTCGACGTATTTTCGGGCTTATCCAAGCAAGAAAACACGGAGTAAACCACGAAAATGAAGATCAAACCACGGATAAAGTTACGGCGTAAGATTAGGGTTTTGATACGTAATCTTACTCGTAAAATGATTATGCCCAACGATGTTTCTAAACCAGATTTTGTGATGAGATAGCTTCAATATCACCAAAATAACACAAAAGTGTGAAACTTGATGAACCAAAACTCCTAAAAGCAGTTATCACGAAGGACGAACCCTTGAACAAAAACTAGCTTAAAAGCGATATATCACGCATAAAGTTTGAAACTTTTGCTAAAAACAAGTATTTTAACACCTTAAAATGTTGAAAGTAAAAGAATCTTGGATTAAAAAGTGTAAAAAATGAGTTTTTAAGCGAACCAAAGTATCACGTTATTCTACGCGTAGGACCAAAAACCCACTTCAAGAAAGAACGATTCACCCAACTAGTTAGGCGATTGATACCACTGTTAGGTCACTAGTTTTACAACACAAGCTTAATAGAAAGGAGATGAAGGCGGTTGAACAATAAACAAACATACACACACACTTATGAGTAGCACGGTTTAGGCGTATAGAGTGAATGAAAGATAAATTGAACAACCAACCCTCAAGTGAGGGTTATACAAGACTATTTATAGGCAAGGAGCTAGGGCAACACTCCCACTCCTTCCCTTTTCCTTATTGGACATGGGCCTAAGCTTATGGGCCTTCTACATAAGCTTGACCTTAAACAAACATAAAGGCCATAATAAGCTACCTATTACATATGAGTAACTAACACTTGAATGAAGGTTTAGGAGTGATTCCAACAAAATGGATGCCTACTGGTAGAACTATTCCCTTAAGAAGTGAACATACTTTGAATAGGTCAAATATGGACACTAGCACTGCATCTATTTCTAATGAGTCCATTGTTTCTACTTACGATGTGGGTGTTCCAATCATCATTACTAACCAACTGGAACCCATTCTTGCATGGGGATCCCAATTATCCGATTATCCATTCTTGTCGTGTTCAATTGCGGATCGTTCAAATCATTACGTGGTACCGGACTCAGTTTGTTCCAAGCATATGATCGGAGACGGTCACGGCTCATGAACCGTGAGCAAATTCATCGAGCTGTGAGATTCGAAGCGATCATTTGGTGCTATTATGGGTTATAGATTACATGATTGGAGATAGTGTGATTTCGGGGTATATTATGTTGAAGGTCTTGGACATAATCTATTTTACGTCGGACAATTACGTGACTACGATTTAGAAGTGGCCTTGAAATATAATTGCTTTGTTAGAGAACTTGATGGTGTGGAACTTCCGGAAGAACTCGTGGTTCAAACCTATACACCATCTCTATCGAAGATATGATGAAATCTTCACCCATCGCTTCTTGTCGTCAAAGGCTTCCAAAACTAAGTCATGGCTATGGCACCGTCGTCTCAATCACTTGAACTTTGGTACCATAAACAATCTTTCCAAAAGGACTTAGTAAGAGGATTACCCAGTTAAAGTATGAAAAAGATCATCGTGTTTAGCTTGCCAATTGGGAAAAGCACAAAATATGCCCACAAACCAAAACCCAAAACTTCGATGTGGAAGTTCTTCATACCCTTCATATGGATGCATGCGGACCAATGAGAGTGCAAACGATAAATGGGAAGAAATACATTCTAGTAGTTGTTGATGACTACTCTCGATTTACTTGGGTAAAGTTTTTGAGGACAAAGTGTAACACCCCCAAAAATGACTCAGCGGAAGCATACAAGTGGTGGGATGCTACTAAATTGGTATCACAACATAAGCACAGAACAATTGGTTTTTCATAAATAAACTTTTATTCATTCTTAAAAACAATGTTTACATTATTGATTAGTGCGGAAAATGGCCTATTATAAAAAGGTGGTCCCAATACATATATCAGAGTCGTCTATGACCATGCCATGCCTTTGCCTTGCGCCTCCAAAGATAAGCTATCACTTCAAAACACGAAGACACATGCTAAAGGGTCACTTCTGTTGGTGAGTTCATAGGTTTATTTAAAAGGAATTTCATACATTGTTTCAAATTTGGTTCTTGATGATCATTCGTCTTGCATAATGTCATAAAGTTTATGATTTCAATTCATAAAAGGATTTCATAAAGAGATTTCATTAGTGGACCATAAGTAGGGTATATGTACATTACAACGAATATAATGTCATATATTGAATCTATTACGCTAGCACTAAGTTCATGCAACCGAAACTCGACGGTTCTTGTATGCACAAAGAAGTCATACAAGTAAAGAGCCCATGGCGAGTGTTTATCCCAATACACTCGGTCCCGACATGCTATATGTTTCGCCTTGACCCAAGCGGGTCAACCGAATGAGGAGTCACCCTCAATAGATCTATTTATAACATTCGCGCTTCCAGCAGGAATTGACGGTTCATGAAGAGGGCAATTTGGGATCCGAGGACTTAGGCTAAGTTGCGTAATATTCTAGGTCAAACATTTTGGTATGCTCTATAAAACATCTATGTATGATGAAAGCTTTAAACATGTAAAGCATAGTATGCATGGAATGCACAAGTAAAATGATTTAAGTAAAATGAGCATGTATCTTCCCCAAAACAAGTATAAAGCGGTTAAAAGTAGGGCTATGAAACTCACCTTGGCCATGTGCAAAATGAAGTCTAAAGAGAATTAATCAAGGAGTGATAGTGCACGGCTCCGACACGCAACCTAGATAAGTATGGTGTGGTTTTTTTTTAGTCTAAGTCTTGTATTCAATAACAACGTTGGTAAGTTTACCAGTATTTATGTTGTTGAAATGCTTGAAGTTCAAAAGCAAAAGTATTTGGATCTTTAAAATGCTTGGAGTTAAAGACAAATATTTTAAATATTTGTTTTATAACATTTTATGTAAAGTTTCATAAATTATTTTGATTGTCGATAATGATCGAAAAGTGTAGTTGCGAAAATAATTCGCACGTCTTGGCTCTTGGAAAAGATGGAGGAATAATGTATACGAAACTTTCGTATAAGAGTTGACTCGTATAGTGACTCAATTATACTCACGCCAAATAAGGAATAGATGATCGACACAGTCGAGAAGGAATGACAAAAGAAGTCAAGGATATAGCGACAAAGACAAACGTCGATCGAGAAAGTCAATTAGTGCGGCATTTACCCTATGTTCCCAAATAATTTGTATAAAACCTACATGTTTTATAAATAAAGGTAAGTTTGGATTAATAATTCAAACTTCAAGAGTTGTCTGATATTTCAATATATAGTTCATCATTTGATGAATTTAAAATAAAAGAGTTATTGAGAATAAAGTTTAATTGTAGAAATTTTACAAAATTTCGTCATGACCCATTATTTATAGAGCGTTCCCAAGTCATTTCGACTTATTAAAACTCATGTTGCAAAATAATATTTCTCAATAAGTTTATAATTGACAAGTCGTTATTAGTTGAATAAGTGTTTATTGCATATTCTAGGTTTGTTACGAGTCTAATATATTAAATTCTTTACGAGTCTAATATATTGTATCGTCTCAAGTACAAAATGTCCAATAATGCTCATACAACTACAAACGATTGTACAAAATAGTCCAAGTCCAATTTTAATAGTTTTCGTCCAATAATATCCAAATCCAATGATCAAATCCAAGCATAGGAGTTAATAATTATTTCCAAATCCAAAATATTTAATCCGATAACTATCCAAATCAAAATCAAAGTTAAGCGTCATGTGGAATTAAGTTATCAAATTTCCTACTCACGCTTAACAAAATGAACTAAAATTTAATGATTCACAAATTGTCATTTTTTCTTTTGGGTCCATGAGACAACTACTTGGCAATGCTATAATCGAGAGAACATGTATGCAATAAATAGGACAATACAAAATGCAAAAAGTAGTTTCATACTTTTATCTGATTTGTCGAGATAAATGCCAACCTATACATGCTCAATTCGACCATATAAATACGTAGTACCCCCACACCATTATTAATTAATGCTTGAACAAATTAATACATATTTATAGGAAAGTGTGCGTGTTAAACCCCAAGAACAACATTATATCGTATATGAGTATGCTGATTTTTTTTTAGAAGTATTGTGACTTTGCATATGCACAAACATTACGATTCCACTTCTTGGGTCGTTATTACCCACTCGACCCATAACAAAGTCAAACACCCCTTGGAGTCACACGTATACCAAAGAAAGAATAGAAAAAGAAAGAAAACAACAATAGAAGTATAAACTTGATATATGTACAAATCTGCTGTCCTAATAATCGGCCCAAAAAAATATTAAAACCCGAAATTAACAACCACAAGGACGATTATATGATCGGATTAATTAACAACACGAAACAAACAAGAATCGAATCCGAGTCAACTCAACTCGTGAGTTGACTCGAACGAGTCAACTGACTCGGTGACGAGTCGAACGAATCAAGAGCCAAAAATCTAAATCCATGCGTTATTTATTATAAAACAGTATGTTTTATTTAGGTTTTGTATTAAAAACATTTTTATTAATTAAACCCGATTAGGGTTTTAATAAAAATGATGATTATGAAAGATTAAGGGCGCGTGGACTTACCAAACGGAAGAAGAAGATGGGGAGCAGTGGTGGTGTGCGGCGGTGAAGGGTGGTGAGCGGCGGTTGTACTACCAAACAACCCAAACGAGCTCTTTTTGAACCCAAACGCTCCAGAAACGATGTAGGGAAGACGATCTACACGTTGGTGGTGTTATTTGGAGTGGCCGGAATTTTGGCGGAGCCGTGACAGCCGGAAAAGTTTTCAGTGGTTGTGATATATCAAAATGAGGAAAACCTAATTTTGGGTCTTTATACCCTCGAGGGCTAATCGTGTACAAACGAAAATCAAAGGCGGTGGTGTAATTTTAACAAGGCGGTTTTGAAACTTTAATAATCTTTTATAAATAACCCTTGTGGGCCCCATTTGACGTAACAAGCGACCGTTTAAAAATACGGGACTTGCGCCATTGCGTCCAAATAATTTTTCGATAAAATAAGTATTCATATGTATAGTTTTCTCGAATTTAAATTAATTAATAAATCAAATTAATTTAAGAGTTTAAAGTCGCGCAGGCTCATTTATTTCGTAGTTTTCGCGTTCCATGAGATATCCGCTCGTTTTTAAGCTCAATTAGGGTTGGGAAAGTTCGAAAGCAATGTCTTGAGAATAATGTATATAATTTATTATTAAATTTCGGTTTGTTGTTTGAATGGAAATAATTCAATAACGAGAAATGTATATACGAAATACGTATAAAACGAGTTGGATTGTGTATCGTTGCATAAAATGCGACACAATGAGAGTAGAAAAGAGTGGAAAGTTATAACGTGAACTTCCTCGAGGTTTTGGCATTTTATTTACGTTTTAAAACGTGATTTGGAATATTTCAGTTACACGTTGAAACGGTTAACGTGTAAATTATGTTTTCGAGTGTGTTTTTATAAAAGAAATATAAAAACATCAATATTGGTTCAAAAATATGTTTATTAGACTAATACCATACTTTCTATTGGTCGGTTCGTGCGCGAGCTCGTGTTTTTAATAAAGTGAGATAACTTCTCTAAACAATGGATTAAGCTTATGTATGCTTAAATTTTTAACTTGGACAATAATAAATTTCACATTTATTATACAGATATTTGGTGGACAAGTATTGTGCGTGCGGTGTCTTATTTTTAAAAAAACGAGGTGACCTCTCGATTTTAACTTTTAAATATTGACATATGTCATATAGTAACCGATTTAAATTTTCTGACGTAATAAATATTATTATAATAAATCCGAAATTTTATGGGTTGTTATAGTCTACCCACCTTACAGGAGATCCGTCCCGGATCTCAGTTTACGTTACCCGATAGGGTGTCGAGAATGAGGTGATGGTATTTGGAACAAGTTTTGAAATTTTCCCTAGGTTGTTCTAGGGTTTCTTCTTTGGGTATGGTTACCTAGGTGTTGTGCCAGGAGCACATCCTCTATCTGAGGAGTTATGATTTTTCTGAGGTAGGTTTATTGGGTGAAAGTTCTAATTCTTAATGTTATAAGGTTTCATTGTTTTGTTAATGTGAGAATCTCTAACTTCTCATGATAAAACATACCCATTTTTGGTATTTAATGGTTCTAAAGTATAAGGGTCGATCCTTAAGGTTCACTATGGGTTTGTGTGTTTTCTTCTTTAAATAGTGAAGAAACATTTGTTTTTGAATTTTTCTTTCGAATAAATGTTTGTACAAGTTCGACTACGACCAGATTTCAAAATCGATAGTTGTGTAAAAATGACACGTTTTCACAAGATTGTAAAATGATTCTTAATTCGGTATGTATAAGGGAAATTTTGTGAAACTTTTAGTGTTTCAGCATTTTGTCTCATTTTAATGAGGGATTTGGAAAATATTATTGTTGGATTTTTTTATTTTTTTTAAGGAGAATCCTCCAATTTGAAAATTTTGTTATAGTAAGGATATGTAGCAGGATATAACATTTAACCATAGCTACGAGTAGGGTTTAGTTGTCTAAGTTGGGTAAGGATGGGGGTTTAATAGTTGATGAATCTCATGGTTATCTATGGTTTTAGGCAGAGGTGTAGGTCAGGCTTAGCTATCCAGGAGGACATTGATCATTTTTGTTTATGGGGTATTAACTTAAAACACATTTCAAGGAAATAAGTAACCAATAGAGTGGTTCTGGGATACTTTTCAAAGTATTAAGGAACACTTCATTTTGGTAAGGTATGGGCAGAATTGTAGTTTATTCTATGGTGAGATGGTAAGGTGGTAATTTGGTTTGTAGAATGATTCATGAAGTGATTTATGAAGTATTTTGATTATAATGGTTTGAAGGATAATCGAAAATAGTTTTTACAGCAACTCCTTTTATTTCGTTTGTAAGAGGGTAACAAGGTAGGTGATGTTATCCTTGAGTGGTGGGTGAAGCTTCTAGGTATTTACTTCTCAAGGTAGGGCGTAAAGTTTTCAAGTTTCTGTGGGACTATAGGTCCTTTATCATGCCCTTCTAGATTTTGCCAAAGGTTTATTGTATTTTCTCATAGGTGCTATTGGAAGGTTGCTCCTAAAATGGTTTGATTCGTCCACGGAATGTAAGGCTTGGGGTAGGAGTAACTATAACATAACCCGATTGTGATATGGAATTATAAAGTTTATGATTAAGGAGTAGTATGACGTCAGTAAGTGGCTTATGATTAAGGAATATTATGACGCCAGTGAGTGGCTTATGATAGGGTGATGTTAGTGAGTAGCTTATGATTAAGGAGTGCCAGTGAGTGGTTTATGACTAAGGAATAGGGTGATGCCAGTGAGTGGCTTACGATTAAGGAATACCAGTGAGCGGCTTTTATCAATGAGTGGTTTGTAATTAAGGAGTGCTAGTGGGTGGCTTTTGATCAGGGAATGCCAGTGAGTGGCTTGTGTTTTAAGGAATAGTGTGACGCCAATGTGGGGCTTTAGTGTAATGCCAATGTGTGACTTATTGAAATGTTACATGTTTATCATTTTCTCACTTGACATAAGGCTATTATAACTATCCTAAGTACTGCAAAATTCACCTCTGAGTCGGACATAGGTGATCAGGCTATGTCCCACTGTCCCTGGTTGAATATAAGTGATCAGTCTATACTCACCCGAGGTTCAATGAATTTTCAAATACTTAGCTTAGTTACGCTAGTAATATGTCACAATACTTTTAAAGGTTGTCTTGAAGGATTAGAACAATTATTCTCTTTATGTGAGGGAAAATGTGTAGTGATGTGATACGTAAGTATATGTATAGGGAGAATACCTATAACCTATAATGAAACTAGGTGAGCAGTGATAAAACATGTATCTTAACAAGTATGATCTCAGCAGGATCATAAGTGAGGCATCAGCTCGGCAGGCAGGCACGTGTCGGACATAGGGTTTAGTTTTTGTAAAAGTGGTTATAGTCTAGGTTTTTAAAAATATACCCAGTTCTCTATATCCTAGGCTCTGATGCCAATCTGTAACACCCCCAAAAATGACTCAGCGGAAGCATACAAGTGTTGGGATGCTACTAAATTGGTATCACAACATAAGCACAGAACAATTGGTTTTTCATAAATAAACTTTTATTCATTCTTAAAAACAATGTTTACATTATTGATTAGTGCGGAAAATGGCCTATTATAAAAAGGTGGTCCCAATACATATATCAGAGTCGTCTATGACCATGCCATGCCTTTGCCTTGCGCCTCCAAAGATAAGCTATCACTTCAAAACCTGAAGACACATGCTAAAAGGGGTCACTACTTTGGTGAGTTCATAGGTTTATTTAAAAGGAATTTCAGTACATTGTTTCAAATTTGGTTCTTGATGATCATTACGTCTTGCATAATGTCATAAAGTTTATGATTTCAATTCATAAAAGGATTTCATAAAAGAGATTTCATTAGTGGACCATAAGTAGGGTATATGTACATTACAACGAATATAATGTCATATATTGAATCTATTACGCTAGCACTAAGTTTATGCAACCGAAAATACGACAGTTCTTGTATGCACAAAGAAGTCATACAAATAAAGAGCCCATGGCGAGTGTTTATCCCAATACACTCGGTCCCGACATGCTATATGTTTCGCCTTGACCCAAGCGGGGTCAACCGAACATAGGAGTCACCCTCAATAGATCTATTTATAACATTCGCTTCCAAAGCAGAATTGACGGTTCATGAAGAGGCAATTTGGGATCCGAGGACTTAGGCTAAGTGCGTAATATTCTAGGTCAAACATTTTGGTATGCTCTATAAAACATCTATGTATGATGAAAGCTTTAAACATGTAAAAGCATAGTATGCATGGAATGCACAAGTAAAATGATTTAAGTAAAATGAGCATGTATCTTCCCCCAAAACAAGTATAAAGCAGTTAAAAGTAGGGGCTATGAAACTCACCTTGGCCATGTGCAAAATGAAGTCTAAAGAGAATTAATCAAGGAGTGATAGTGCACGGCTCCGACACGCAACCTAGATAAGTATGGTGTGGTTTTTTTAGTCTAAGTCTTGTATTCAATAACAACGTTGGTAAGTTTACCAGTATTTATGTTGTTGAAATGCTTGAAGTTCAAAAGCAAAAGTATTTGGATCTTTAAAATGCTTGGAGTTAAAGACAAATATTTTAAATATTTGTTTTATAACATTTTATGTAAAGTTTCATAAATTATTTTGATTGTCGATAATGATCGAAAAGTGTAGTTGCGAAAATAATTATGCACGTCTTGGCTCTTGGAAAGATGGAGGAATAATGTATACGAAACTTTCGTATAAGAGTTGACTCGTATAGTGACTCAATTATACTCACGCCAAATAAGGAATAGATGATCGACACAGTCGAGAAGGAATGACAAAAGAAGTCAAGGATATAGCGACAAAGACAAACGTCGATCGAGAAAGTCAATTAGTACGCTTCGGCGTTTACCCTATGTTCCCAAATAATTTGTATAAAACCTACATGTTTTATAAATAAAGGTAAGTTTGGATTAATAATTCAAACTTCAAGAGTTGTACGATATTTCAATATATAGTTCATCATTTGATGAATTTAAAATAAAAGAGTTATTGAGAATAAAGTTTAATTGTAGAAATTTTACAAAATTTCGTCATGACCCATTTATTTATAGAGCGTTCCCAAGTCATTTCGACTTATTAAAACTCATGTTGCAAAATAATATTTCTCAATAAGTTTATAATTGACAAGTCGTTATTAGTTGAATAAGTGTTTATTGCATATTCTAGGTTTGTTACGAGTCTAATATATTAAATTCTTTACGAGTCTAATATATTGTATCGTCTCAAGTCCAAAATGTCCAATAATGCTCATACAACTACAAACGATTGTACAAAATAGTCCAAGTCCAATTTTAATAGTTTTCGTCCAATAATATCCAAATCCAATGATCAAATACAAGCATAGGAGTTAATAATTATTTCCAAATCCAAAATATTTAATCCGATAACTATCCAAATCAAAATCAAAGTTAAGCGTCATGTGGAATTAAGTTATCAAATTTCCTACTCACGCTTAACAAAATGAACTAAAATTTAATGATTCACAAATTGTCATTTTTTCTTTTGGGTCCATGAGACAACTACTTGGCAATGCTATAATCAGTAGAACATGTATGCAATAAATAGGACAATACAAAATGCAAAAAGTAGTTTCATACTTTTATCTGATTTGTCGAGATAAATGCCAACCTATACATGCTCAATTCGACCATATAAATACGTAGTACCCCCACACCATTATTAATTAATGCTTGAACAAATTAATACATATTTATAGGAAAGTGTGCGTGTTAAACCCCAAGAACAAAATTATATCGTATATGAGTATGCTGATTTTTTTTAGAAGTATTGTGACTTTGCATATGCACAAACATTACGATTCCACTTCTTGGGTCGTTATTACCCACTCGACCCATAACAAAGTCAAACACCCCTTGGAGTCACTTGTATACCAAAGAAAGAATAGAAAAAGAAAGAAAACAACAATAGAAGTATAAACTTGATATATGTACAAATCTGCTGTCCTAATAATCGGCCCAAAAAAATATTAAAACCCGAAATTAACAACCACAAGGACGATTATATGCTCGGATTAATTAACAACACGAAACAAACAAGAATCGGATCCGAGTCAACTCAACTCGTGAGTTGACTCGAACGAGTCAACTGACTCGGTGACGAGTCGAACGAATCAAGAGCCAAAAATCTAAATCCATGCGTTTTTTTATTATAAAACAGTATGTTTTATTTAGGTTTTGTATTAAAAACATTTTTATTAATTAAACCCGATTAGGGTTTTAATAAAAATGATGATTATGAAAGATTAAGGGCGCGTGGCCTTACCAAACGGGAGAAGAAGATGGGGAGCAGTGGTGGTGTGCGGCGGTGAAGGGTGGTGAGCGGCGGTGGTACTACCAAACAACCCAAACGAGCTCTTTTTGAACCCAAACGCTCCAGAAACGATGTAGGGAAGACGATCTACACGTTGGTGGTGTTATTTGGAGTGGCTGGAATTTTGGCCGGAACCGGCGACGGCGCCGAAAAAGTTTTCTGGTGGTTGTGATATATCAAAATGAGGAAAACCTAATTTTGGGTCTTTTATACCCCTTGAGGGGCTAATCGTGTACAAACGAAAATCAAAGGGGCGGTGGTGTAATTTTAACAAGGGGCGGTTTTGAAACTTTAATAATCTTTTATAAATAACCCTTGTGGGCCCCATTTGACGTAGCAAACAACCGTTTAAAATTACGGGACTTGCGCCATTGCGTCCGAAATAATTTTTCTGATAAAAATAAGTATTCATATGTATAGTTTTCTCGAATTTAAATTAATTAATAAATCAAATTAATTTAAGAGTTTAAAGTCGCGCAGGCTCATTTATTTCGTAGTTTTCGCGTTCCACGAGATATCCGCTCGTTTTTAAGCTCAATTAGGGTTGGGAAAGTTCGAAAGCAATGCCTTGAGAATAATGTATATAATTTATTATTAAATTTCGGTTTGTTGTTTGAATGGAAATAATTCCATAACGAGAAATGTATATACGAAATACGTATAAAACGAGTTGGATTGTGTATCGTTGCATAAAATGCGACACAATGAGAGTAGAAAAGAGTGGGAAGTTATAACGTGAACTTCCTCGAGGTTTTGGTATTTTATTTACGTTTTAAAACGTGATTTGGAATATTTCAGTTACACGTTGAAAACGGTTAACGTGTAAAATATGTTTTCGAGTGTGTTTTTATAAAAGAAATATAAAAACATCAATATTGGTTCAAAAATATGTTTATTAGACTAATACCATACTTTCTATTGGTCGGTTCGTGCACGAGCTCGTGTTTTTAATAAAGTGAGATAACTTCTCGAAACAATGGATTAAGCTTATGTATGCTTAAATTTTTAACTTGGACAATAATAAATTTCACATTTATTATACAGATATTTGGTGGACAAGTATTGTGCGTGCGGTGTCTTATTTTTAAAAAAAACGAGGTGACCTCTCGATTTGAACTTTTAAATATTGACATATGTCATATAGTAACCGATTTAAATTTTCTGACGTAATAAATATTATTATAATAAATCCGAAATTTTACGGGTTGTTATACAAAGGATGAAACTCCAGATGTCATCATCAAACTTATCAAACAGCTTCAGGTTTGACTCAACAATATTGTTAGAATTGTTCGAACAGACAATGGCACAGAGTTTGTTAACAAAGACTTAATTCGGTTTATGAAAGTGTTGGAATCGGTCATCAAAGAAGTGTTCCACGTACTCATAGCGAGCGGTGTAGTTGAAAGACAAATCGAACTCTTGTGGAAGCTGCAAGAACAATGCTAATTTATTCAAAGGTTCCAATGTTTCTATGGGTCAAGCCATTGCCACCGCTTGCTACACCCAAAATCGTTCCCTTATTCACACCTCTCATGGAAAAACTCCATATGAACTTGTCCATAAACGAAAACCCGATTTATCCTACCTTCGTGTGTTTGGTGCTTTATGTTACCCAACTAATGACGGTCAAGATTTAGGTAAACTAAAAGCTAAAGCGGACATTGGAGTATTTGTAGGTTATACACCAAGCAGTAAAAGGATACCGAATCTACAACAAGAGACCCGTAATATCATGGAAACAATTCACGTTACGTTCGATGGTGACCGGTCAAATGGCTCCGTGGCAATCCGAGCTCGACCCGTATTTCAACCTTTATCCAAGAGTCCTATCGGTTCTACTCTTGTTTCTAATCCTCACCAAAGAACCCCTTATGTACCTCCTTGGAAGATGATTTGAAGAAATTATTTGATCCAATGTTTGATGAACACTATGAGCCAAGTGCTAATGATATGTCGGTTCCATCAGCAGATCTTGCCTATCCTTGTCAATGAACTTAACTCTTGGTTTCAATATCATTAAGTCAAGAAGGGCCTTCTGGCGATCACTCTGTCTCAACAACAAATCATCAATCATCGAGTGTACACAATGGAAATGTTCTCACATTACGAATGATGAAAACCCTTTGCTCCTCCAGAAGATGAACCCTTTGAAAACATATTTGCTCCTGAATCATCATCAGAACCATCGTCATCAGGAGATATAGACTCTGCAACTTCAGTTCCTCAATAACAACCACATGAATATCTTAGGAAATGGACACATGATCATCCATTGGACAACATCATTGGAAACCTCTCTCGTCCAATATCCACACGGAAACAACTTGCAACCGATGCCTTATGGTGCTTCTTCAACTCCGTACACTCTAAGATCGAACCAAAAGACGTGAAAACTGCCATGAATGAAGACAGTTGGTTCAATGCCATGCAAGAATAAATTCATGAGTTTGATCGACTAGATGTATGGGAATTAGTACATGCTCCAGATTGTGCAATGATCATTGCTCTAAAGTGGATCTTCAAAGTAAAACTTGATGAGCATGGTGATGTTTTAAAGAACAAGGCTCGATTGGTTGCAAAGGATACCGTCAAAGGAGGGTATTGACTTTGAAGAATCATTTGCTCACATTGCTCGTATCAAGGCAATCGAATCTTCTTGGCTAATCTTGCAAGTAAGAACATGGTAGTCTATCGATGGATGTAAAGACGGCGTTTCTTAACGGAGATCTTAAAGAAGTCGTTCGTCGGCCGACTGAAGGCTTTGTGAATCGAGCATCCTACTCACGTCTATCGTTTGAAGAAGGCTCTTTACGGTTTGAGGCAAGCTCCAAGGGCATGGTATGATACGCTATCAAAGTTTCTTCTATCTCTGGGATTGACAAAGGAGCGATTGATCCGACATTGTTCACCGTAAAGTCGAGCAAACATTTAATTCACGTTCAAATATATGTTGATGATATCATTTTGCCTCGATGACCCCAATGAATGTGACCGTTTTCAAGTGAAATGGGTTCTAAATTTCAAATGTCAATGATGGGACAAATGTCATTTTTCTTAGGATTACAAATTTCACAAAGTCCGGAGGCATTTTTATAAATCAATCTAAATATGCAAATGAGATTTTAAAGAAATTTGGATTTGATTCTAGTGAACACGTTGACACTCCCATGATAGAGCGCACTAAAGCGGGCGAGGACCACTCGGGGATCATGGTAGACCAAACAAAATATCGTAGTATGATTGGATCACGATGTACCTCACGACCGATGAACCGGACATACGTTACATTGTTTGCATGTGTGCTAGATATCGAGTTAAGCCTACCAAAATCACCTTGAAGCGGTTAAGCGGGTCTTCGGTATCTCCAAGGAACCATCAATATGGGACTTTGGTACCGAAGGACACCGGTATGTCACTAACGACCTATGCGAGCCGATCATGTAGGATGTCAAGATACACGTCGAAATGCGTGCGGAGGTGCTCGGTTTTGGGTGATAAGCTTGTGAGTGGCCTTCAAAGAAGTAAATGAGTACTTCTATTTCCTCTACTGAAGTGAATACATAGCCATGTCATCTTGTTGTGCTCAAATTCTATGGATGAGATCTCAATTATCGACTATGGCTTTGAATTCAACAAAATCCTCCATCTTGTGATAATAAAGTGCTATTGCTCTCTCATGCAACAACGTACAACACTCAAGAGCAAAGCACATCGACATTCGACATTATTTCATCGGGGAGCAAGTAGAAAGCGGTGTGGTGGAACTCTATTTTGTGAGGATCGAATATCGCTTAGCGACATCTTCACCAAAGCTCTTCCTAGAGAACGTTTTGAGTTTATCCTCCCGACTTGGTCTAAAGAGTCTACAACCGAAACACTCAAGCGTCTTCAAGAGGAAGGCGAGGAGTAAAGGTCTTTCTTCATCCATCTCTTGTAAATATCTTTTCGAAAAGCAAAATACAAAATTACAAAACCTTCAAAAGCAAATAGAAAATATAAAACTGTCAAAATCCATAAAATTTGAAAAATCTTGAAAAATTCCAAAAATATTGTCGTTTTGTCATGTTTTTCTCGATTCGATAATAATCTCGATCTTTGTCTTTGTCATTCAAAGAATGACACGGGACTTTAGATGTTGTTCGAATATTCAAAAAATCAAAAATCAAAAATATTTTTGGAAGAAAGTGAAACAATGGTTTATTGTCATTTCAGGCAATAACCCGCTTTTCAAAGAAAGAACAGAGCCATGCTTTATCGTGTTTTTCAAAACTCATGCTCTGATTCTATTAACATTTACTTACTATCTAATGAAAACTAATTGCTTTGAAAAATAACTCGGACTCTATTTTTGAAAATCACCTGGACTCAATGTTTGTCAAAAATATCTATCTCTCAATCAACAACTTATGTCATTGATTGAGGGGGAGAATGATTTCAATTAAATCAAAAGGTTATTCGTCATACAATTATTTTCAAAAGATACTCATGCATGTTTAATCATTGGAGTTTAAAGTCTCAAAATCCGATCCTTATCAGTTAAAACGTTTTCATAATCAAGTCACAATTCTCCTTAAAAGCTTTCAAAATCAATTTAAATCTACAGAGATCACAAATCTCAAATGATTTGATAATTGTGATCGGGGGAGAATTTGTGATTTAAATTAGATTTAAACTGATATTTCGGTAAATGGTTTTATAAGGATGTACAAGCTCTCCTTCCCACATGTGCCAAACGATTTCAAATTTGCCATGCACATGTTGAGGGGGAGCATCTATCTTAAACCACAAAGATTTGAAACGTGATTAATTTATTTCAATGTGCAGTCTTTTCCTAATATGTGCAAAACATTTTTCAAATGTCTATGCACATATTGAGGGGGAGCAACTATTTTGAAAACCACATTCTTTATATAACTACTCTTTGATGCAAGCCAACCCCTCAAAGATGAAAATTTGTTCTATTACAATGATGCTTGATGCAATTGTTGAGGGGGAGCTCTTGTTCTAAAAATATCAAAAACAATTCAGGTACAAAATGCTTTGATAATATATCACAAGTATCTGGATTGATTTTCAAATGGTTTTCAATTGGTTCCAATGGCAGATGAACAATACCAAATAGACCGACCAACTTTACTTTATGTATGGTGATATAAGGACGATAAGGTTAGGTATTTGTTCCCATGATCCGCCGAATCGAAGGGATCTACCGAGGACAATCCACTAGATAGTGTAGAAGTCCTTAGGTATATTGAAAAAGGAGAAAATGAGATATGGGAAGAGTGCGGACTAAGGCGAGCTAGTGCAGAATAAACCCAACAAGGTTCTAGTTATGAAGTCTCGGTAAGCTTGAAGGAGTTGAAGAATGAAAAAGAATTGAAAGAGAAAGGGTGAAAATAAATAGCCCTCCAATTATTCAACCTTAGAGCGACACCGGGTTCAATTCATATGCTCTTGGTGGTTACCAAGGTAACATCATATTGAAGACAAGGCGTCATGGACCCGATGGACGACCGCACTACAACTTCCCAAGCTACTCAAGTTCCTCTTAAAAGGGCTTGTTTCATTCTCACGGGAGGCCGACATTATCTATCGATTTTCTTTTAGAGATTGTTGATATTGAAGAAGGAGACCCTCTCCTAGTCTCGAAATAGGATCCAAATATGCACAATTGAGTCTAGAGCCACGAGATCATTCTATAAATCTCATTAGGACACTTTCAATGAAGACTCTGTTTCACACAATGTGGAAGAGAGATTATATCTTATGAGTCCCACGACTATCCTTGTGGTAGTGCGAACATCCGAGTGATATGCAAACATATTCACAATGAAGATGGAAAGCCTTCGGAGCCAACATCAAACAAGCTCTTGGTGGGTGGCATGTGAGATCTATCCAATAGATCAACCATGTGACAACTAAGCGAAACAATGGGGCGATTCAATCTTTGAATCAATCTCGTTCGAGTTATGGATTGACGGATACCTTTGAAAACCGATCTTTGTGCTTAAAAACTCTTTTTTAGCACATCGATCGTACTAATATTTCAAAATAAAAGGTGTTTATGATTGATAATTGATTTTCCTTAAAACCTTCGTTGTATTGCAAGAACAATTTCTATTGAGCGATACACGATTGCTTTTCAAATATCTTTTATCAATCGGTGAATCTCAATTATTGGGTTCACTCACTCCGTGTTGTCTTCTTTGAGACGTTCGGTTTGAGAACAATCTGGAACAATGCGAAACCTGTCGAAGGAGATTCTTAGGAATCCTACGATCACAGCGTACTTGTCTTGATCAATAGGAACCGTGGGTCATGTACCTCAATTCAACGAAAGTGATCAAAGACACTTTCGCGCTTTATTGCTAATCTTGTTGTGCAGTACCGCTGACGCGTTTGCGGTGATCGAATGAAGCGGTCAATCCATAGCCGCATGCTCACACTACACATTCATCTCTAAAGAAATCATGATAAGTGCATCAATGACTCTGATATTTTCACTCCATGCTTCTGCTACGTTGCTGCCAATATCATGAATCAACGAAAGCTTCCGCTACTCTGATGAGAATGTATCATGATCTAGAATGTGAGCATGTCGGTCCAAATGTCACAACATCACATAATACCAACACCACAATGGAAGAGTCATAGATTTATGATAGCTGATGATCTCAAAGCTGGCTCAAAACTCATTATCACGTGGATCAGTTAAAGACCTCCACATAGATTATCCAAACATGCAATAATGAAGAATCAATGACTACGAGCTCCTGAGCAAAGAACTACATCAAGAATGCAAGAACAATTCTAAATGTAATATCTTTTGTGTTCAATGTAATTTTGAGGTGATCTTGAGGTGACCTCCTTAGGGAGATTGTTAGGATTTAGTAAATCCGGTTATTAAAGACTCGGTCACCTCAAGTATATGTAATCGTTAGAAAGCTCGTAGTCGTAGATTATTTAATGTTTAGTAGTATTTTGTTAAGTAACACCGTGGAGGACGGACGGGTCTTTACCCACTGTATGCTTGATCCACAGCCCGTAGGTGGCGATTTATGTAAGAACTATAAATACTCTCTACCTCCCAAGGTAGAGAGTTGGAGCTCATAATAATATTTTTCTTTCTCTTACTAAAGTTCCCAACCTCTAACTTTCTCTCTCTAAAACCTCTTGTATACGCCTCTTTGATTATTGGTTTAGTGTGTTTGTGAAATCCAATATGTTACAATCCTCCTGCTCTTCATCAGAGGAAACCACAAACTTCCTTTAGATGTTCTGCCCAAGTTTTGCTTCTAACTCCTGAACCTTCTTTTTCAATACGACAATCTCACCACCAAGTGTGGATTTGGTATCTGCAAGCTCCGTTCTAAGATCACTAACTTCTTTCACATATATGTTCAGTAAAGCATATACAGAGGTAAGTGTAATAGGGTCCTCAGCTCCACCAGCAGATTGCTCAGTGGTAATGGGAGCTTCATTGGGCCTTTCAGGAGAAACATGTACACGCTCAAAGACAGGAGAGCCTTCATCAAATGGCTCTCTAACTGGACTAGGTGTGGGAAGTCTAGTAAACTCAGGTTCAAGCTCATCAGGAGCAACATGAGTAGGTGGTGGACTAGGACTAAGTGACAAAGGTAACGGTGTAGGTGGAGGTTGGTCAGGAGAAACATTTGATGCTTCAGCAGTTATGGAAGGTCCCTCATCAATGGCAACTGATGGATTGCCATCAGCAGCAACATTAGAAGAGGGTGGAACACCAGAAACATTACCATCATCAGCAACATCATTACCATGTGGCAACATAGCTTCTCGCAAAGGATGATGTGCTCCAACATAATGAGTTTACATGGAAGCAAAAAATTTAGCACTAAGCACTCCTATGGGGCAAAAGACCCTGTCTTGGGTTGTTATGTCTAAAATCATTTGTAAAAACCTAGGGTACATAAGAAACTTATGCCTTTTCTTTTGAATATTTTCAACCATATTATCAAAAATAAACTTAGAGAAATTATAAGTTAAACCCTGTGAAAGACATACAATACCACAACCCACTTGGGTAGAAAATTGATCCCATCCTCCTGACTTGTTGCTTATGCACTGAAGTAAGGTATGCACCAAAAACCTCCACATGGGGCAAAACTTATTCTTGTGCCACATATCCGTGTTACTACTTTGGTATCCAACAGCTCTTAACCCAGCAAGTATCACTTCAGTGTTAGTGTGATATACCCCACCTTCATCATCCAAATGAAGTTGTGCCCGAATCAAATGCTCAGTCACCACATACTCAGTTCCATCAATCATTGCTACAATTTCTGTGTCACTTCGTTTAGTAGCAGATGCCCAAAATTTTTCAACCAACGATTCAAAAATCACATTTGGAGAATGTGTTAGAGCATAATGAATTTTTGAACGCTTCAAGAAATCCACCATAGGTTCATACAGTTCATGTCCCTTTGCTTTTCCCAGAAAAGCAACCTTGTTGTGATCTTTCTTAAATGGAAGTGCCGCCATGTGAGAAATTGTGAGAATAGGTTATGAATCAAGCAAATGGAAATGTGTTTAAATTGATTGAAGAGGGAATCAGTTGATTTTGGGCGAAGATTATGTGAAGTGGGTTACAAATAGAAGTTACCCAATTATGGTCAAAAATATCGGAACAAATCATTGACCAGATCTGACGTGTAAAGTAACTCAAACCAATATCAAAATTATTACTTCAGCAAAAGGGATGGTCAATCTGCTGATGGAAGTCAATCAGCAGAATCAACTCAAGTGTAAAAATATCGTCAGTAAATATCTTGAGTTTTACTATGCCACCCAACTCACATTAATTGCCATCAACCCTTGACTTCGCCTATAAGATAATCCCAATTCACAATAAACACATATCACTTAACCCCAATGTACATTAAAACCCTAATTCCTCAATAATCCCACAATCATCAACAACAAACATGTCTACCAAACCAGAAATCATCAATCTTACCTCCTCCTCCTCCTCCTCCTCATCATCATCATCCAGTGATGATTCACGCCCATTGTTTCGATACCCTTATCAAGATGAACCTCGACCTTTGAAGTCCCCTTTTCTCCCTTCATCTGAAGATGATAGTGTAGTGGATCCAAGTGATTCATCTAGGGGTTCTGATGATTCCACAGAGCATCTAGAGCCAATCTTCAATAGACTGGTGAGAGAGGAAGCGGAGAGAACATCAGCAGGTGTAGATAAGTCCCAACCTTCACAACCCCAACCGCAACCAAGGCCAAGTGCCAGAAATCCACCACTCCCAAAGACAAGGGAGGTGGTGATTGGTCTTCCTGCTCCATAATCTGGTGCTTCATACCATGGAAGCAGGGGAAAGGGCAAGGAAGCAGAGGTGAAGGGAAAGGGAAAAAGGAAGGTGGAGTAGAAGATGCTCTATGGTGGAACGAGTAGATGGAACAACTAAAGATTTCTCATATCACAAATGCATCCATCGTCGTTTTCATTAATCCATCTTCAGCTTCTTCATCGTACTGGTCATGCATATCCACCAGCTTTTGTAATAGATTATAGGAACTAGAATATATTTGGTAGATTTTGTATAGGAGTGATCATGCATATCCACCAGCTTTTGTAATAGATGATAGGAGCTGTAAATTGTTTCTTGAATGAATGAACAACTTCTCTTTTATAACTCAATGACTATCACTTTTACTTCAGTACTTCTCATCAGAAGAAACAATGAGATCACTTGTGCGTCTCTTCAGTAGAAACAAGCTTTAAGCTTACATGACCAAATTCCCAATAACTCAAACTTGGTGAAATTCAACTTAAGATTAGTAACTGCTCATAAAGGCATTCTGCAAAACATACACAAAGAAGCAAACAAACCAAAACATACACACCTTAGAGAACATTAGCTGGTTAGTGTTAGCTCTTCAAAAATATAAACAAATTTTACAAGATAGACAACAACAATCCTCCCCTAAGGCATATGCCTCCCCTGAGGCTTATGCCTCCCCTCAAACTATGCAGTTAAGGGTTAAGCATCCCAATATGGACTCTCTGCAGAGGAAGAACCTATAACAACAACAAAAATATATACAAAAAATTAGTACACGATGGAGACTCAAGTCATCACTGACTTGAGCCTGCCTTGTGGATCATAAAATTTAGGCCATATAGATGTATAAGATCCACCATTGTTCCTGGGCCTCCACTGAAAATTAGGTCCCTTTTGAGTCCAAGAACAACCTGCTGAGGGCTTCACAGCAGTATCCCTATATCCCTTGCCAACATACATTGAGTCAAAACATCTAGGCCTAAAACCATTTTGAAAATATGAACTAGTTGGTCTCACATATGGTCTAGCAACATATCTGCTCCATTTTGAAAATTGTTTATCAGCAGAATTGTGTTTATAAGTTGCTTGTGGAACAAAAGATGGAATATCATTAACATTTTTCCACATTGGTCTAGATTTCGTTTGACTAGCACATACACCCATTCTTTGCTCATGAAAATTACAATCCTTAATCAAATGAAATTTACTTCCACAAAAAAAACATGTCTTCTTTTTAGAAGATTTATTCAAAATGAAAGAAGTTTCATCACATGCAAAAGCATTCAAACCACAAACATGAATAGAATTGTTTTTAACAGAATTATTGTTTTGCAAAGAATTAAATAACAAGTCTTGGAAGAAACGTCTTGGAATTTGATTCCTCGTGACAACTCTAACAGGCTTGTAGGAGTCTTGGGAGTAGTCTTGGGTAAGGTCTTGGGAAGGTCGACTTTTCACTTGAATCACAACGGTGTATGTAGTAGACCCTTGATCGAGGACTTGTCCTTTGTCGAGAACAAGAGACAAAGTCGATGATTTAGAATCGAGTCCAGAAAGTCTCTTGACTTTTGCCATAAAGATGATGTGATCCATCAAATTCTATAGTTATGTCAAGGTCGGTGGGCATATGTTCTCCTCTAATAGGTCCAGTACGGCATGTAGGTTTCCTTCTTTTACATAATTAGCTAATCCTGCTTGGTGTAGATTTACGCGTGTCGGTTCTAGCTTCTAAGCCAACATACTTCTTAAAACCTAAACCTAGCCCGAGTTTACATATTGACTACCATAGAAATCTATCTACTTTGTCACCGACACTAACCATTCATTATGTCTAGCTACTTCCTCATCTAGTTTCTCTTCGACATGGTTTTACGAAACTACATCGACTTTTTCTTTCTCGATGCGTTTTAAATCAATTTTAGTACATTCTAAATCACTTTCTAACACCCTTATCTTTTCATCATAAGCAAGTTGATTCTTTTGAAACCAATTTTTTGTCTTTCTACGCTTTTAAAGCCTTTTGTAAGCCTCAACTTCAACATAACATTCATTATATTTAGGTTTCAATTCATCATAAGCTTTTTAAGTTCATTATATCTTTCACTACAACCAAAACACAATTATGTACGAGAGATGCCCATTAAGGCAACTTGATTATGCCAATCCTACGTAGTACAAACATGCCAAGATTCCACTCTGCCGTAACCGAAACTTCATCATTATCGGGATCATGCACCTTCCAGTTGACATGGTCATCGAGTGACCAAAGCTTTGGAGGATCCGGCTTCCATTTGATTCTGGCGATAGGTAGAATACCTAACTTCATCACCACCTTCCTATCCTTGCATTCTCTTGAGAAGTGACCCATTTGACCACAAGTATAGCACTTGACTTTCCTTCATCAAATCGTCTTGAATCTCTTCCACGAAACCAAACTTTCTCCCAGACTTACTCTCAAACTTCTTGATGTTCATTGAGAGCATGGCCAGTTGCCACTTCAAATTCATCTCTTCCATATCAAGTGGATCCACCTGTTCAAAATCCTCAAATGCTAGTTGATATTGATTATCATAATCAGCAACAAAAGAGTGAATCACATCTTCCAGTACACCACTGGATTTAGGATTTGATGAAGTGTTGATGTAAGATGATGATGCTGAGGAAGTTGGACTTGGAGCATAGGTCATCTTATGTGAAGAGGTGCTAACAAAAGCTGAGTGAGTGGGAGTAGTTGAACGAAAGGGACTTCTGACATCAGGCTCAAGAGTTTTAAGTATGTTGTAGAGATCATCAAACGTGACCAGATCGAGCCCACCTTTTGCTTTGAGTGCAATGCTTACTTGCAACCAAGATGGAGATAAAGATCGTAAGAACTTTGAATTGCAATCTTCATTGTCTGGCTTGGCCTTCATCTGATTCAATTGACTCAAAATCCTATGGAACCTGTCATATCCCTTGTGGATACCTTCTTCCTCAGAGATTTGGAATTCTTGAAACTGTTGTTTCAACATAGATTTCCTCATCCTCTTTGACTCCTCATTCCCACCAAACCTAGCCTTGATTGCCATCCAGATGTCCTTAGCATCCTCCATGTAGTGAAAGTCACCCATTGATCACCTGGTATAGCCTGAAGGAGAATAGTTCTAACTTTATTTTCTCTTTGAACATCTAGTATCTCTTCAGCAGTTTTGGGACCAACGATGGTACTAATACCATCAGCATCTTTGACACACTTTTTCAAACTGTTACCCTTACGGACAACTTCCCAAAGATTCCAATCAATGTTGTTGATCCAATTCTGCATCTTCATAGCCCACAGTTCATACTCCTCCTTCTTGAGGTACGGGAACTTTGCATTGTTGTTTGTGAGATTGAGTTGTTGCAAGGAAGTGGTGTTTTGATTGTGAGTAACTTTTGTTTCAACGTCTGACCCAGGCATTTTTATGGTTGTTTTGGTTGTGAAGGTGTAATGAAAAAGACTTTCTTAGTATCACAGAGACTCTCCCGAGGCTCTGATACCACTTGTTGAACCTTAAACCTTGATAGATCTTTGAGTGCTCGTGAATCGTTAGCAATGTTTATGTAATGACAAACACACTAATAGAAAGTCTCAATTACTTGTATTCTAAAGCGGAAAACAAACACAAGTAAGAACACAAATAACTAAGAATACTCTGATCCTCTATGGATCTTTGAATAATACTAAAACTTGTTTTTCCCAACTCGTACATCATACATACTAATGTGTTCCTTTTATAGACAAGGAACCCTAAACCGTTTCACAAGAAACGTATAATCATAAAAGTAAAGAAGATATACATTATCACTTCCTAATAAAGCTTATGCATATCCTAACTAACTATAAAATACACGGAATAACTATATCCGAGAAACAAACTACGCGGTTTTACTACTTCATGAAACACTTCATCGCCAGAATCCGGCACTTGACAGAATCCATCGCCAGATTCGATCTTGCGAATTCCCAACAACGTCTCTTCCAATTCTCTACGGGACCAAGCTAGTAATTGGCTTGAGCGACTTCCATGGCTCCATCTCAATTTGGGATGATCTCACCACTCGTTTCCTTGCCTAATTTTTCCCACCGGGGAGAACTACTAAGCTTAGGAATGAAATCTTGATGTTCCAACAACGTCAAGGTGAATCTCTCTACGAAGCATGGACTCGATTCAAGGACTTGCTCCATAAATTCCCTCATCACGGCATTGATCTTTGGCTCCAAGTCCAAATCTTCTATGATCATGTCAACTTCTCAACTAAGCAATCCATCGACCAAGCGGCCGGTGGTAAAATTAGTAATCTCATCGCGGAAGAATCGTGGGGTACAATAGATGACCTTGCTCTCTATGACAACGAAAGTTGGAATGACCCCCGTGAGTTGCCCAAAACCATCAAGGCAATCTCCTTGCCTCCCATTAACTCACAAACTTCCGATCGTAGGATGCTCGAACTTGAAGATCAAGTCAAATTCCTAATGAGCTCCTACGAAAATCCTAAGTCTTCACACCAAGTGAATAAAGTCTCTTCCTTGTGTGAGTTATGTAGTGGTCCTCATGACACTCGTACTTGCACAAGACTCCCCGAACAAGCTTCTGTTGACTACGCATCCTCACGTACCAATGGAACGGGAGGAAGATTCCCTACAACACCCGGACCTAGGACTTTCAATGATGCCTGAGAAGCATGGAAGGGCAAACCCGACTTCTATTGGGGAAAAACCAAAGAATTCACCTCTAATTATTTCTCATGGCCCCCCTCTCACGGCCCTAGCCAACAAAACATAGAAGGGATGTTGCAACATCTAGTTATATCCTAAGAAGCTCAAATAACCAAGCTTTCAGACCGCTTTAACCAACAACAAACCAAGATGGATAGGAAGATAGATAACCTTTTGAAAGCTATGACCAATAGTGATAGGAAGACCACCGAAAAGGTTAATGCCATCTCGACTCATTCTCCCGAAGCTTCCGGTATGAAAATTAAGGACCCAAGTAAGTTAGCCAAGCATGTTCAATTCGTCAATACCATCACCTTAGTGAAACCTAATAGGACTAATGATGAAGCGAACCATGAGACGGTACTTGAGGTTAGTGAGACTCCTAAGAATGAATCGGACGATGAAATAAATGAAGTAGGTGATGACTATTTCAATAAATTTCCTACGGAAGAGGAACTCTCTCGCCACCCACACTTAGTGCGCGACCTCCGTCACATGTATGTTAGGAATAGCCCTAGGATCAAGTTTGGTAGCCCTTGGAATCTCAACATACCATGTTGCATAGGACATCTATTCATGGCAAAGGCCTACATTGACCGCAAGTCCCCAATAAACATCATGACTAGCACGTACTATAATTAGGTGATGAAGAAGCCTATCCCAACTAGGCAAGATCCCGATAATCCTAGAGTTAGATGTAATTTCCTTAGTAGAGTTAAGGGATTGCCCGTCTATGTAGGTAATTTCACGTATCCTACGGATTTCATAATTGTGGATGATATTAGTACGACCATAGATCCTAGCTTGTCCCACGTTATTCTAGGAAAGCCTTTCATAGAGAACACCGGGATGACTTATGATCCGTCGTTAGGAGTAGTGAGATTCAAGGATGAGACCGATGACACAGCTTACCAAATGTCGTTTAAGATTGAGAAATGTTCCTCATTATCCAATGATGAAAAAGAACTTAAGCTATCGGTCTACTATAGGAACGAGGAGGATAAGGAGAAGGGAGTAGATTATGTGATGGATAAGATTTTTGGTTTCCATAAGGATTGCTTGTGTAAAACCTGAATTTCTAAAATTCACAAAACGACCAAAATACCCCTATGATCAAAAAGTATGAATAATTAATTTAAAAAAAATACCAAATAAGCTATGTAACTTTCAGAAAATTATTAAGAAATATCACATATGATCCAAATAAATTTTAAAGACTTTGTAAAGATTACTTTTAGAGTTTATAATTTTATAAAATCAGTTTTGTGTTTTATAAATAGCCGAATGTATTTATTAAGTGTTATAAAGGAATAAAATTAATAAAGGCCCAATACAAATTTATAAATTAAGATCCCATTTATTTTAAGTCCATTATAATATTAAGCCCACAAGAAAATTAGTAAATCATATAAATACACATTATACGGTTTATTCTAAACCTAATAACCGAATATACTAAAACCGACTCTAAAACCCTAAATAATTCGACAATCGTTTTTCAAGGCTTAGAGCTATTTTTCTTGGACGAGTTTGAAGGTAAAGAAGGTGTAAAAAATCGGGTTCGAGGTTCTAAGGTGCTGGATCGATCGTGGTGATTTCTTGGTCGATTAGGGTTTTGCCGAGTAGAGTTTTTGGTTTCTTTTGTTCTAGCGTTCGATTCTCATCAAGGGTATGTTTCCAATATTATTTTCAGTCCTAAAAATCATATAGAACCTGTAAAAATTATTCATGCATAGTTAACAAGTCGTATGAAACTGTTTTGGATTAAAAACCCTAAAAGCGTATTAAATAGCGAACGAGTATATGATAATTTTTAGGACCATGACCTGATTTTTCTGGAAGCTCTTATATGTCATACGACCTGAATAAAATACATGTTCATGAATTCGAAGCTTGTGTGATTTGTCTTGGGTTTTATTGTTCGATAGCGTATGAAAAAGGAAAGAGAATAAAAAGGGACGATTAGGGTTTATAAAAACTAGGGTTTGTTTGTTATATTTAAGAGTAATTAATGCAGTAATAATGATGAACTAATGATGGGTTAAACCTAGGTTTAGGGTTTGTACTTGGATTATGCATAATTCGGTTCTAAGTAAAAGTTTTGGGTTGGTTTTGCAAATTAGGAAACTTAAAGGTTATTTCTGTAAACAGTAAAAATAAGGTACTAAACGTATAAAATAGGTATGGAGGTTAAACGTGTAATTTTGGATATTTAGAGGGCCATTCGAATTGTTATTAAATTAAAAAGGGTATGTTTTGTAAATTCTAAAACCTTTGGGCTAAAATGGTAAAATCTGATATTATAAGGTTAGATCGTGAAATTAAAGATGGCAAAGGTGTAATATGTAATTCTGAGTAATTATGGGTTCGACAAGTGTGAGTTTATTATGAAGAGGCATGCAGGAGTTTTGAGATAACTTAGGTTTGTTTATCATATACGTTCTAGGTCAAAGTGGAAATCATTAAAAGAAGTAACTTGTGAATTTAATACGTATTAAGTAATATTAAAAAGTATGAGAAACCCTAGAACCTAAATAGGAAGCCGATTAGGGTTAAAAGCTAAATGTACAAATTCGTTATTTCATGTGAGAATGGTAAGTCTCGGAGTCGTTAGTGACTATTGATTAAGAGTGAATGAGAATATTCTGACAACTCTAAGAGTATTAATGAGATTAATCCGTTATAACATTAATGATGCTAATAAGTATTAAATAAATCATAATCCGTGTAGATTCGTTGAAGGAGACGCGACGTTACATCTTCGTATTCCTACATTCGTTTGCTTTCCTCTCAATTGCTTTAAGGTACAGATATTCTGACCTTTTCAGTAAAGGTTCATTATGATGTTCTTTTCGTTAGGTTTTTTTTCCTACCTTTCTTATTAGGGTTCCCGATGCCATTGCTATGAACCCTTTCCTGATTGTTTGACCCGTTGCTTATCTAAACTTATGTTTTATTGAACCATGTGATACCTGACTTGAACTTTATGTTAGGAACACTTTGACATGCATATTCGGTGAACCTTGTTATATTTGAATATGAACCTTATGATATGAATTATCTGATATGTTATTTGCTGAACCTTGTGTTTAATTAAGACCTGTGTCATAATTAAAATTTTGTTTGACCTAAGTTAGTTTGACACCTGAGCCAATTATTAACTAGTCATGAGGGTTCCATGTCCGTGTCGTCGATGCACCATTGACATGACTCTAGGGCGATGAGTGAAGTTACGCCACGTCCACTTATCTATTATTTGTTATGAGCTCAAGTTATATTATATTATCAATATATGTTTGTGGGGCGTATGGATGCATCCTAGATCTGATCAGCTGTCCGATATGATTTGTCTAGGTGAATGATGTCGTGTGCAATGCGCGTCTTCATAAAACTCTGGGAGCTAGCTACTCTGGATTATTTGAGATTGTTTCTATATTGTTATGATGTTTTTGATATGATATGTTCTGGGCTCGTGGTAGTTAACAAGATCTTCATTTGTTATTTCTATGTTAGGTATTCTGATTATGTTTCGGTATGTTCAAGTGTTTATGATTATGTGCTAGGCTTATTATATGTTATTATATATGTGTATGCTTTTGTATGTTTATGTGATTACCGTTTACAATGTTAGGTTATGATTAATATGTTTAAATATGATTCGCATGCTGTCATCTGATGTCATGTTAGTTTATCGTCATGTGAATTCGTTGATCTGTAAGATGAATGTGCTAGTGTGAAAGTGAGTATTCTATAAGTTTTGTATGTATAAAGTGTTCAGTTAATTTTGTGAACTTTGCTTATATGTTAGTGTTTTTTTTTTGTGTACATGTGACCTGCCATGTTTTAACTCTGCTGATGTTAGGGTTTGATTTGAGAACTGGTTTAGTTTATGATAGCTGTTTTGATAATTGTTAATGGTTATGCTATGTTTGGTATGGTCTATTTAATTTTTGTTTGTCTAATATGTTTTCTATTTGCTTGTGAGACTGCCATGATTTGAATGCTATTTTTGTTGCTGCGTTATTCTTGATATGTTAAGTGTTTGGTTGTTCTGATGTGTTTGTGTTTGTGTCATTAATGTGCTATGAGATGTTTAACTTGTTATGTGGTTGTTTGGATTTCTGTATATTTGTGCTTCCGCAGAATCCTAAAAGATCTCTCATCATCATTTTATTTTGATTTCGTTATTTGTATATTTGTTTTGTTTAGCTTTTGTTTCGTTATATCAGTTCACTGGGCTTTGTAAGCTCAGCCGCATTTTTCTTTTCCTGCGGCAGGTTTTAAGCATTCAAGATGAGCTTATGGGATAGCTGATCTGGGTTGAGAGTAGAGACGAGAGCAAGACTTGACCTTTAGAGATCTTAGATTTATTTTGAAGTTTAGTTATTTATGTTTCCTTTTGATTATTTTGTAAAGGCTTTCGCCATTGTATAGTATTTAAAGTTCTGATATGAAACCGTATTTGCGATATCTTTACCCTTGTCGGGTTGGGGTGTTACAGCTTGAAACTAGGACCGGAATATAGAACCGATTGGGGAGAAGATGACTTCTTAGAAAGGTGCATAATAGAGCACTACTATAACATGGAAAACCCCAATATAGACCATCATGAGGAAAAAGGTGATGGTAATGAAGTCACGTAGGGGCACGACTTCGAGTCTAGCTACAAGACTCATAAATAAAGAAAAGCGCTTCATGGGAGGCAACCCATGCTTAATTGTTTGCTTGTTTGTGTGTCATATATCTTTTCATTGATTGTTTATTCTCATGTTTGAATTTGTGAAAATGCTTTATTTTGTCTTTAACCTCGTCTTAATTACATATAAAGGTATTTTACAAAAAGGATAAGTGTAGGGAAGATTACACACGTTTTTAAAAGAACGTGAACATGAGAATTACGATTATTGAAAAGATATATATGTGTGTTTGTTCGAGTCAAATGCTTGTATCGAGTCATAATGGATGTTTTGCAGGACTTTTTCCAGATTCTAAAGATATAATTTTTCCAGAAAAATGCATCAGACCAGTTTTTATCAGGATAACCTGACAGTGTCAGGATTGTAACCTGATGGCGTCAGGAGGAGCAGAAACCATCTATTTAACTTTCTCTCGTTTTCTGTGCTACTTATAAATTTTTGGAATTTCTCAGGTCTTAATTTTCTAGAAAACCTGTAAACATCCATTCCACAAGCATTATATCCTAGTTTAGTAGAGTCATTGATAACATCAAATAGTCCTGAATATTAAGTGTCAATTTCCCCCGATAATGCTCGTTATTTATATCATTTATATGGATTTACGCTTGTTTTCCATTGTTTTCCACTTTCAGGTAAATTACGAGCATTGGAGCTAAAGAGACGCGGAAATGGAAACATTATTAAAGATTTATCACAGTATGCCTATTTTGAAGAAGTTTTGGCGTAACTCCTCTCTCATTCTGCCGTAACTATTGCGTGACCACGAATACCAACTTATCAAGAGGTTATGGCATAACTCTTCCCTAAGGTTCTGACGTAACTCTATTAGGTCAAAAGAGGTTCCACGCCCATTATTTGCGCCGTAACTCTTGCATCACTTACGACGTAACCGAGTTTATTGAAGACTACGGCGTAACCACTTATATGGTTCTGTTGTAACTAGCGAGATCTAGTGCATTTACGAAGGAATAGAAGGTTCTGGCATAACTCCTTTATTGGTTACGCCGTAACCCGGACACAACCTATAAATACCCCACAATTCCAAATTTCTAATCATCCCATTCCACACACAACACTCACGAGAACATGGGAAAAAGGCTCAAGGCAGGTCTAGGGGAGCATACGGAGCGGTTTCCAAGGGAGAAGTCACTCCATTACGATAAGCTTTAGCATTTTATATTTCTTTTACTTTTAATTCATGTATTTCGTACATTTGAATATTGAATTGATTTGCATGATTAATATGAGTGGCTAAGCACCCTTTGGTGCTAGCCTAGTTATGATTCCTTAATTGTTTTGTTTGTGTTTACCTTTGCTTCCGTACAATTATTTCTAAGTGTATGCATGCATAGTTCTTTGGTAGTCACCCTTGATTCGGTAGTTTTGAATGGCGGTGAGGCCAATTGCCTAGGAGATATGACCAATCGACCCTAGGTGAGCGGATCGAGACGGAAGGGTAAGATATGACCAACTGACGACCCTTTCTACTTGTGCGATTTGACCAACTGATCACCTATCGTTTGGATGAACTTAAGAATTAGGGGGTGTAGTGTATAAGTTCCTAACGGCCGGGCACTCACTATTTAGAATCTAGCATGTAGTGGTACTTAATGACTTGGCTTAGGGGACCAGGAACAACAGGACTTATGACGGTGTGCCTGATTTCTCCTGTGGTGGCATCTTTGCGGATAGGTTAGGGCGAATTGACCAAATGATGTCCTCTCGAATTTGACCCCACCTGAATTAATTGGAAGTAGGTAGACGTAGACATAACTAGCTAGGAGGATTGACTAGGTTAGCACCACTATTCCTCTATTGATTTCCCTTTACCCATTTATACGCTTTTATTTTATTACGCATTAGTAGTTTAATTAATTAAATCCCTATCGAAACCATTATTATTCTGTGACAATTAGACTTAGTAATAATCCAACACACATAGCTCTTGGGAAAACCTCGGCTTTACCATTTACTACACTACACGCGACCGGGTACACTGCCCGTTAGTGCACTAGGATAGACCATAGGTATAGCGAGACACTATAAATATTAAGACCTGGTCAGTAAAACCTGCATCAGTCATATATAGTTTTACCGCCGATTTTACGCGATGGTTTCGTCTATTTTCTTAAGTGTGCAGGTTTTATTTATCAAGAAGAAGATACATAAGATTGGATGGAGCTTTTAATGCATAAATTCTTCTTGAAGAAGAATTTAACCACTACTTCACACGGATCCTACCGAGCTAATCAGGGGAGTATTAGTTTCTTTCGCTTTTAGTTACCTTCCATTATCATAACTTTGATACTTTCGGGGAACATTGGGGACAATGTTCAGTTTAAGTGTAGAGAGGGAAAATAAAACGGGAACTTTGAAACTATGCTTATCCTTGATTATTTGTCTTGTCCAATTTCATTTGTGTAATAAACCATGAGAAATATCGGTTAGGGTAATTTTGGCACCAAATTTAAAATTTTCATGACATGTAGGAGTGGGCCATTAGTCTTAATAAAGCGTCTCATAAATAGGAAGTTATATGACTAGCACAAAACCCTTTACCACTCAAATTCCACCCCCAAAATGTGAGGTTCGCCCCTTGATTTGTAGGAATTAAAGCATTCGTCTTTAATGCTTCGAGAGTGTACTGGTAGTATAATAGATTCTAGAACTTGTTTTGTGATGCATCCCGAGATCGCTAGTGAGACTACACTTGTGTAGTTAGGAATAACTAATTGATAAGAGGCATTAGGATAACCCTTGTTTGATACCCGTGTTATAATTACTTCTTCCACATCGGTTGAGTAATTCCCCTACACCCTTGCGTTGTACTCATCTTTAGTACACGATACCCCTAGTTAACCCCTCAGAGCCTATCCTTTTCACGGTTCTCGTGATGTTTTGGTTTTCCGGAATATCAATGAAGAGCATTGTTTACAATCCACCCCCAAATGTACACTCAAATCGCCTTCGCCTACCTTGTATGCACTCACTTTTAGTGCATTATTGTTATCATACTAAACCCTTAGTTCAATTATCTAGTTACTTGCATAAGTTGCTAAGTTGAGTGATATCCTTTGTATACAGTTTTGGGACGATTGGGACTCATGAGAAAAGTTAAATTTTATGGAGTGACGGGAAAGATGTACTCCAAGTGTTTTGATCTTTTCAGTTCGGGTCAAATTAGTGTTAGAGTAACAAAAACTCAAGTGTAGGGATGTGCCTATAAATTCCTTATATTTTGATGTTATCGTAGAGGATGGTAGAGTAAAAGTGTATGAAAAAAAAATTGAAAAAAACATACGGGCTACCATCCTACATCTGTCTTTAAATTTATGTTTGTTTGTTTCAAAGTTATCTAGAGTTTAGAGTGTCTAGTCTTGGCTTAGCAACGCCATTCTTCTCATGCTTGTAACATAAAGATTTTTGACTTGCCACCACTAAATCGCCTATCTAACCAAACCCTTTGTTTCCCTACCGTAAGCCTAACGATACAACCCTTTAAACTATCTCTTAGATAGTTTTTCCTAGGTTCTTACGCCAAAGCGATGGAGGTTTGATCTAGTCTCAATCCTATGGTAATCTATGTACTAGGACCGGTTAATGAGTGTTTATCTTCCATTTCCAATTTGATATATTTCATATACACCCGAGAGATGAGAGTATCCAAACACCACTTGTGAGGTGCTAGTATGTAATTTTCGTGCTTGTTAGGACTTTTGTGGGGCTTATACTTGTTGTGAATCGTTCTAAACCAATGCTTCATGCCCCCTAACTTATAAATTAATTGGCCAAAGCACATTTGGTTGAGGACAAGCAAATACCAAGTGTAGGGATATTTGATAAAGATTTAAAAGGTACACTTTTGAGGGGTCATTTAAGCCCTTAATCGACCACTTTTATATCCGTTACTGCTTATTTTTGTTCTTTTTCACTTTTTAGGTCTCTTGAAGGCAAAATGCTGGAATGACACTTATTTGGACGAAAAGGCGTGAATATGTGAAGAAAATGGCTAAAGTCAAGATCAAGACACTCAAGCTGCTGGAAATGCACCCGACGGCATCACAAACAAAGGGTGGCGCCGTCCTCTAATTGCGACGGCTCGGGGTGATATTGCTATTTTGTACTGACGTCCAGCTTTAAAGAGTAGGGTGTCATAACTCGGACGACCTAGATCCAGATTCAGACGGCGTCAGAAGATGAAGCTGACGGCGTCACAACCACAACGTGACGCTGTCACAAAGTTTACTTGGTTAAGACGAAGCCCTAATGACGACGATCCGACGGCGTCACAATTAAAGAGTGACGTCGTCGCAGTTGTAACGCTATATATAGAATTCGAATTTTCAGACTTTTAAATGAGGTAGAATTGCGGAGTAAAACTCTAAAACGATTTTGGTTTGTCTTGGACAGTATCTTAGGGTTCTCATACCCTATTTTACAACAAGATAAGTAATCTATTTCATTGATTTCATTATGTCTTCGATTGTATGTGTGTATGCTTGCATGTTTACCATGTCCGGCTAATTTACTTGTGTGTTTGCTTAGATCTATGAAACCTAGTTATTGAATATCGATTGGTTGTCTCTTATCTTAATTGTAATTGGCTTAGGATTGCAATAGGCCATCGTTGTGTTTTTAATGCTTGAGTAATCTTTGTTAACATTAGTTTATAATCGCCTAGAGTTATTGTAGGCTAAAAATCCAAAGATAACCTTAGAGTTAGTTTATGAATCCTAGAGATTTTATAGGCAATAACCTTAAGGTATCCTCAAAGAGTTATGGAAAAAAGCATACCCTACGACCTTAGAAGACACAACGCGTTAAGAATAAGGACGTGACAATTCAACCATCAATAAAAGATAACTATGGAGTAATAGTATCTAGGTAAACACATTTTTAATCATCATACGAGCACACATCAATTAGACATAGACTACCCCTTAGCTTAGTTAATTAGATAATTAGAATAGTAGAGTAATTGGTGAAGTACCACCCCCAAATCCAATACCCGAGATCGTACCTTTCAATTTTCTAAAAATATAAAAAAGATAAAAAAAATAATCTTTCTCAACCCCAACATTAGCGTAGTAATTTCTCACTAGCATTTCTATTCCCCTAGAGAACGATATCAATCCCGAGGCTTACCCTAATACTACACTACAACGATTAGGTTCACTGCCTAGGTGGTTGAAAAACTTGCTCGAAGAAAAGGAAGTTTCCTTTGACCCCGAATGCGCGTCACTACACCTTAATTTATTAGGTTTAGTTTGTTGTTAAATTATTAGTATAAAACTCTAAGCACGTTTGGTAGAGAGAATTGCAGAGAATAGAAATTCAGATAAATGAAATTGAGTGAGAAAGTCATTGATTTCACTATTTAGTGGTGCCAGAGAATTGAAATAAAAATAATCATGAATTTTTATTTATTTTTTCTGAAAAAAACATCTAAATAAAAAAAAACATTATACTATGATAATGTCACCCAAAAAAAATTCAAAATATTTTAAGCACCTAATGTTGCACTTAATTTTATGATTTGTTATTTTTCTGAAAAATCATCTAAATAAAAAACAATATACTATGATAATGTCACCAAAAAAATTCAAAATATTTTAAGCACCTAATGTTGCACATAATTTTATGATTTTTTATTTTTCTGAAAAATCATCTAAATAAAAAACATTATACTATGATAATGTCACCAAAAAAAAATTCAAAATATTTGAAGCACCTAATGTTGCACATAATTTTATACTTTGTTTACATAAATATTTTTAACAAAGCTCATTATTTAATAAAATTATAATTGGAAGTGATAAAAAAAGAATAAAACTATTAAAAAAATAAATAAATAAATAAATAAAAATCTCCAATTTCTCTATTAAAATGATAGAAATAGAGTTAGCCAAATTAGAATACCAATTTCTCTTAATTTCTTCATCAAAATTTTCACTTTTTATTTCTTCTTACCAAACAATGAAAATTAGTCTAATTTTATTTCTTGAGTAAAATACATCGTTCGTCCCTAAACTTGTCAAAAAAATATCACCATGGGTCGTACCTTGGCATTTTTATCATCGTGAGTCCCTTTTTCAAGTTTTTTTTTTTATCAAGCTGAGTCCCTTGACCCGTTATCCCTCGGTTAACTGATTATAGGTGAGGGCATAAACGTCTTTTTACTATAGCATACTATTTAAAGTCGTTGTACATTGTTTCCATTTCTCTATATTACTCTCTACCACAATTTTCATCCTCACTTATCATCCCTAAACTTTACCTAAAACCTTTCTTTTCCAAAATCTTAAACCTGTAAAAATGGTCTGTTGCTGGTGCAGTAAATAGGCAATAGTTCACACATCGTGGACAACGATCAACCCAGGGCGTCGATTCTATAGTTGTCCTGATCAAGTAAGTGTGTGTTAAGATTTTGTTTGTTGATGCAGGTTTTACTGACCAGGTTTTAATATTTATATTGTCTCGTTATACATATGGTCTACCCTAATGCACTAATGGGCAGTATACCCGGTCGTGTGTAGTGTAGTATTCGGTAAAACCGAGGTCGTCCCAAGAGCTATGTGTGCGGATTTTAACTAAGTCTAGGTGTCATATATTTTAATGTTGAAATGATTAATTAATAACTAAAGACAAATAAAATAAAAGATAGCAAGTAAAGGCAAGGGTTGTGATCAATAGGGGAGAAGTGTGCTAACCTAGTTAGTCATCCTATCATGTTAAGTTCACGTTTAATTACTTCCAATTGCTTCAAGTGGCGGTAAAAGTCGCTAGGACAGCATTTGGTCAGTTCGTCCTAACCTATCAGCAAAGGTTTCCACCGGAGATCGCAGGTGACCCGTTGAAAGTCCAGTTGTTTTTAGTCTCTTAAGCCAAGTCATTAAGTACCGCTACATGCAAGATTTGTAACAATGAGTGCCCGGGCGCTAGCATCTTAAACACTCATCCCTAGCTTCTTAGTTCATCAAGCGGTGGGTGATCGGTTGGTCAAATCGCAAGCGAAGAAGGGTCGTCAGTTGGTCAATTCTTACCCTTCTCACTCAGTCTAACTACTTATGGTCAGTTGGTCATATCTCCTAAGTAACTAGCCACTACCGCCATTCAAAACTACCGAAACGAGGGTAGCTACCAACAAACTATGCATGCATACACTAGAAACAATTATACGGAAGCAATGCAAACATAACAAAAAAACAATTAAGGAATCATAACTAGGCTAGCACTAGAGGTGCTTAGCCGCTCATATTAACTAAAACAATCGATTCAATGTTTAACATTACGAAATACATGAATTGAAAGTAAAGAAAAGATAAAATGCTAAAGCTTATCGTAGGGGAGTGATTTCTCCCTTGGAGATGGCTCCGTATGCTCCCTAAGATCTGCCTTTAACCTTCTACTCACGTTCTCTGAATTGGTGTGTGAAGTGGATGATTTGAAATGATGGAATTTGGGCGGTATTTATAGGCCAGATCTTGTTACGACGTAACTTAAGTTAAGAGTTACGCCGTAACATCCATTCCTTCGTAATTTGCTCTGGAAAAGCTGGTTACTGGGTAACATCAGGAATGAGTTACGCCGTATCTTCAATAAATCGTGGTTCGCCGTAATTGTGAAATTAGTTACGTCGTAGCTTGCGTGACGTGGAACCTCATTTGACCTAATAAGTTACGACGTAATTCTAGGAGGGAGTTACGTCGTAATCTTCCGTTTAGTTGGTTTTCTGAGCCACGCTTCTGTTACGGCGTAATGTGAGAGGGGAGTTACGCCGTAACATCTTCAAAATGATCATACTATCAAATATCTTCAATAAACTCTCCCAATCCGAGCCTCTTTAGCTCCAATGCTCGTAATTTACCTGAAAGTGAAATATAAAGGAAAACAAGCATAAATCCATATAAATGATATAAAATACGAGCATTATCGGGGGAAAATGACACTTAATATTCAGGACTATTTGATGTTATCATTTGTTTTCGTTATTAGCAAAGTACATAGTAACAATGGTGGTTGTTTAATGACTTGTCATTTTCATGACTAGGGGTCTTCTTGTCGGTTTATAGGATGGTATGATCTGGAAATGTGTGCTCGTTCAAAAATGTTCACACCAGGCTTTTTGAGGGGGAGAAATGATCTTGAGGCAAGATTACAAGCTGCTCAAAGTGATGTGTGGAAGTGGAAGATTTACTCGGTGCTCAGTTGGATATTGTGTTTGATTGTTTATGCACTTGGTTAACTCTTTAGCTTTTATGTATGATGGTGGTGGTATTTTGAAGTATGTTGTGGAAATATAACGGCATGCTTGGTAGGGGGTTATGGGGGTAAGAAATGGGAAAGATAATGAAAAATATGGTTGGTGGAGTATAATGCAATGACCCATTACCCAATAGTGTGTAATGGGCCATTACCCAATAAATTAGGGGAAATGATTTTCTTTCCCTTTCCCTTTCCCCACTATTATCATTACCTTTCCCTTTCTCTTTCCCGAGTTTGAACCAAGCACACCCTAAGTACTTTTTAGGTCACCATCTTAGTGTAACAACCTTGGTCAAACAATGATGTAGTATGTACTAACTTTATATTCTCTTTAATGGAATGTTTCATGTTTTCCTATATTGAAAATGATAGTGATTGAGTCTCCTATTTGGTTATATATTTTGTTCTTATAACAACTGAGTTTACCTTATGTTTATGCAGATTAATCTAACGAAATTTTAGTATTTATTTGCACAAATCTATGTTTCTTTGTTCGTAGTTAGCCAAGTTAAAGAAAGTGGAGAAAAGAACGAAAAAAAGAAGTAAAAATGAAGATTCATGCATGTACCAAGAATCCCGCATCAAGACTTACCTCGGGAAGACTTTCATTGTTAGTAGATAATATTTTGTTTATATTGGGTCAAGCCCATGTGTTTCTCAGTGTATATATTGTAACAAACCCTTTCATTATCAATCAACAAACACATTACATTCTACATGGTATCAGATCACAACATTGTTCGTTCCATGTGGTTGTTTAAGCACAAGCATTTTGCAGATGGATCTTTAAGCAGGTACAAAGACGACTTGTAGCTAATGGGAACAGTCAGCAACTTGGCGTTGACTATAATGAGACATTTAGTCCGGTTGTTAAACTGGTCACGATTCGCACGGTGCTCAGTCTAGCTGCATCTCGACATTGTCATGCCTATCAGCTTGATGTCAAGAATGCATTTCTATGTGGTACCTTGTCTGAGACTGTTTTCATGCACCAGCCTCCTTGTTTTCGGGATCCTCAGTGTCCCGACCATGTTTGTCTCTTACAACGATCGTTATATAGCACCACGTGCATGGTTTTAGCGGTTTGCGAGTTATGCTACTCGTGTTGGTTTTTGGTCATAGCAAATGTGATTCATCCTTGTTCATCTATAAAGGATCTTATGATGCTTACTTATTACTTTATGTGTATGATATTTTGTTTACAGCTTCTTCTACAACATTTTTACAGAGGATTATCACTTCTTACATCAGGAGTTTTCTATGACTGGTCTTGGTCCGCTAAACTATTTTCTGGACATCTCTGTCACACATTCCACCAAGGGGATGTTTCTTAGCCATAACAAGTATGCAATTGTCATTCGTGTCGGACCGCTGTTGATGCAAAGTCCAAACTGGCAGGTGATGGTACTCCCATTTCTGATCCGACCCTTTACAGGAGTCTTTCCGGGGCTTTACAGTATCTCACATTTACTAGACTTCATTTGTCTTATGTAGTTCAGAAGGTTTATCTCTATATGCATGATCCTCGGGAGCCTCACCTTGCTTCTCTTAAGAGGATTTTATGATATGCTTGTGGTACTTTGGATTATGGTCTTCAGTTGTATTCTTCATTGACTTCTTCGTTGGTTGCTTATTTAGATGTTGATTGGGCAGGTTGCCCGACTACTAGGTGTTCTACTTCAGGATATTGTGTTTTTCTTGGCAACGATCTACTGTCTTGGTCGTCCAAGAGGCAATACACTTTGTCTCGCTCTAGTGCCGATGCTGAGTACCGTGGTGTTACCAATGTGGTGGCTGAGACTTATTGGTTGCGAAATCTTCTTCGTGAGCTTCATTCTCCTATACATTCAACTGCCATAGTTTATTTTGATAATGTCAGTGCGGTATATTTGTCTTCTAATCCAGTGCATCATCAGCGTACGAAGCATATCGAGATTTACATACATTTTGTTAGAGATCGTGTTGCAGCAGGTCGCGTTCGTGTGTTACATGTTTCTTCTCATTATCAAGATGTCAATATCTTCACCAAGGGTCTTCCATTTACTTTATTTGACAAATTCCGGTCCAGTTTGAGCATTCAGCGTCCTCTCGCCCAAACTGCGGGGAGGGGGGCTATTAGTAGATAATATTTTATGTATATTGGGTCAAGCCCATATGCTTCTTAGTGTATATATTGTAACAAACCCTTTCATTATCAATCAAAAAACACATTACATTCTACATTCATAAGTAAAAGAGACAAAAAACAATGCTCCCAAGACTTGAAGATAATGGAGAAGATGGAAAACGTGAAATAAGTGAAGAAGAAAAGCTAAATCGAAGAATATTGGAAACGTCGTTGTTCCCGACACACATCCACCATTTTGGCCATAAGTTGAGCATACGAACTCCGATTGACCCTGTTCAAGTGACCACGGAAAGCTAATAGAAAGAGCTACAACGTTCTTTTTTACAATTTTCAGCCAAAGTGCCCGCAACCAATCGGTTATGGCCCATAATCGATCGGATAGAACCATTTTCTCGGCAAAACCCATCTAGTCAATCGGCTTGGCTTTGTAGCCGATCGGCTGGATAGTTTTGACCTCCTAAACTAGACATTAAGTTTCCAACTCGTACAAACCGACTTTAGCTTGTTTCCCACTCACATTCTAGACCATTATAGGTTACTTGGTGCCCAAGTTGAGCATTGATGACCCTAGGCCTTGAGAGTAGTATAAATAGGACTCATTTGTGTGTGGTTTCATTATCCCATCTTTATCCCTCACCTTCTCATCTCTTTCCCATCTCTCCTAATCTCCATTACACCATATGTGCTGATTATCCACCATCATTATCACTTCTAAAAAACCAAGAAACCTCTACCATTTTCAGAAGAGTGCAAGATTGTTGAAACAAAGTGTTTGGTATAATTTTTGACTTAGTTAGAAGTTGTAGTTGATTGGAGGCTTTAAGGTTGCTCTAAACCTTCACCTTTGTCGATTGAAATTCATACTTTGGGTAAACCTTGTTACTTTTATATTTCATGATGTTTATGATTACCATGATTGTTGAAGCCTTGTGTTTGGTTGAATGCAACATGGAGTAGTTTAATTTACTTGTTCGGAATCATGTGAATATTGAAATGGAGTGTTTGGCATTTTAGCAATATCGATATATGGTTTTGTTTATGTGTATGTTTGAATTATAACATGTCTAAATAACTTGTTCGTGAATCATAATCAGATTTATACGTCTGAAGGACTTCTTGTCATGATTTGTTCCAAATGTTAATGTGTATATATGTTTGGTATTTCATAATTGACAACTATGAATAAACATGTTAAATGGACTTGTAATGATTTATTCTAGAGTATAGGTCGAAAGGGCTCTTATGAACAAATTGATAAAACTATTATTTCTAACAAATGGTTTATAATGACTCGGTTTATAATAACATTCTCAGGTCGAAAGGGTGTGTTAGTCTAAACCGTGATGTATACAATTTCATGATATTACCCATTGAATTGGAATTATATGAACTTTGATTTTGTTTGATATTGCTTAAATTCTACCCGAAAACACCATACACTTTATGGATATTGATACTAGTTCCAAACAAGTTAGTTCTAATTATTTGATTACATTCTAGTTGAATTTGTTTTATAATTACTTATAAGGTATTTTGGGACGTAACAACCATTTACCACTTTCGTGTTACTTGTTATTACATAGATTCTTCACAATTGGAAACACCCAAATCCTAGTGAACGATGTAACACCCCCAATTTCGTGATACTGTGATGGACTTCAGTGGGTGTTACTTCATAACTATGATTATAACAATAAAAGCGAACCCTAATTGAGTCGTTTTAAAAGATTTATCATTTGATTTATATAAATATCGAGTTTACAAAGCGAGGTCCCAGTGGTTTCTGAGTTTGTTAAATAAGTTTTGAATGATAATATAGCCTTCTTGAGTATCCGTGCCTTAGTGCCATCCTCGTACATTATGGACTGAGATAAACATGCTAAAAGTGTCAACACAAAGGTTGGTGAGTTCATAGAGTTTATGATTAAGACATTTGAGTTCAATAGTTTCGAGTTTGAGCGATTATTGTAATAAATACCAATATTGATGAAATAAGTAGTGGGTTACGTTGTTATACACCCATAGTTCGTTTGTTTAGTAATCAGTTGAACACAATTTTCAAGGTTGGGCCATGTTGCACCCATAAATTCGATGGTTGCGACATTTGTATCATTGCAACATAGTATATATTGCCTTAAGTCTCATGAGCATAAACCTTAACACGAGCGCGTCATAATAATGGCGTAAGTTACAAACAACATAATAATGATGTGAGCAACAATGCCCTCGGTAGGGTTTGCCATTCTCTAGTATTCTCAAATAAAGTGCATTTGGTTACCTATCCGGCTAACACAAATGGGCGTCAGCGCCAATAGATCTATTCACTATATTCGCGTTCACTCGCAAGTGATTAAGGGTTCATGATATGAGGGACTTTTAGTGGCAACAGTGTATAACTTAGGCAATAACAATTAGGATCGCATACAGATAGTACTTGTGTTCAGGTTTGTAGCAAAGCGTATAAAGTGTGATTATGAACTCATAGTAGTATGTAAAAGCTTTAGAGTACTTGTGAAAGTAAAAATAGGTAATTGAGCATGTATCTCCCCCAAAACAGTTTAAAAGAAAGTAAAGGTAGGGGCTATGAACTCACAGTAATTCGTAAGAGTTTAAAATAAATGTAAAAATATCAAGCAATATTTGAGCATGTATCTCCCCCAAAACGTTCAAAATAAGGAAAAGAGGGGCTATGACTCACCTCGATGTTACGATGATCTGGATGGAAAACAAATTAAGTAATGTGAATAAAGCGCTCCGACTCGTGACTGAGTTAGTATGTCATGTTTTAGTATTAATTCAAGTTTATGCGATGATAATGCTTTATCGGTAATTGGGTAAACATGCAGTCTCTTCAAAAATTAGTAATACTTATCATACTTATTTTTATGGCTCGGATGATTGTTAATAAATTTTATCGAAACCCAAGTTGTTAAATATTTTATGTTTCCAAAATGTTATAATTTACAATTTTAAATATTTACAGTTTTTACTCTTGCACTTTTAAAAATGACAATTTAAACCCCCAAGTAATGGTTATTGACAAAATCAGCCTTGTATAATTAACTTTGAAAAAATTACATTTTTAGTCCAAGAAAACTTTATCTGTAAAAAATTACAATTTTTATACTTGTAATTTTATAAGAAAAATTCACTTGTTTTAGGTCTAAATTGACAAAAGTGCGGGTAAATATAAGTAAGGCCTTAAAAGGTTTTTACTACGTTCTTGATCCCTTCAAGAGTTTGTCCGGTAGTCTTTCTAATGGTTCAAACTAGAGGTCTTAAGCTCTTACGGTTTGGTCTCAATGATTTTCTAAAGTAGGGGGGGTTAAGTGCCTTTTGTTGGTTTTGGGCGATAACAGGGCTAAACGAGGACAGATTTTACACTAGGCAAGCTAGTGCTTCTACAACACATTTGACCCTTTAAACACTTTACTGTAAGCTCTTCTAAATGGTATAGGTCTCATGTCTTAGTCGTCTTTGGTTAGAAAGATACAAGTCCACGAACATGGCCACTTGGCCACGACGCGTTTTAAGAAAATTTCATTTTTGACTCGTTAACTTTTACGGTGTCACCTAGGGACATTGTAATATGTTTATTAACTCTTTTTAAGTCATTATCCAACATTCTATAACTCCTCGACTCACATTTTGAAAAGTGCACATGAGGCCTTTTTATGAAAATTCCATGAGTCACCTTCTTTGTGGTGATTATAAAAGAGACTATAAGTGCTTTTAAAGACATTATTGGGGCGTTAAAATCCTTGCAGCGAGCCCTTTAAAACGGTGTAAATCTCATACTTTGGAACCCTTTAATTAGCAAGATATTAATGATGGAAAAGGGCTACTTAGGCTGATCTTGCCAAATTGAAATTCTCGTTTTTAAACCATAAAACTTTATATCTTTTGTATGAAACCTTGTGAAATATTTTTAACTCGTTTCTAATGTTTCTAAGATAGTTCATAATCAAATTTATCAAAATCGAGTTTTCCCATATACATTGTAAAGTACTTTTGGTGTTTAGGACTTTTGGCCCAAATGAAGTGCTGTTTTTAAGCATGACGACTAGGATTTTCAACCGGGTTATGGGGGCGTTTTAGAGTGTCCTAGGTGGTGTTTACAACGGTACTTTGGTTGACCCTAATACCTTTAACATGATGTAAATAAATGGGGCGCAAGTAGGGGGTTGGGACTGATGTTATAACATATACTTAACAGCTGTTAAGATTTTGGCTAAAAATAGTGTTCGTTTTGCGTTTTCAGGACCCATGCCCCTGATTTTTTGAAGAAAACGTCGTTCCGGACAACTTTCGTGCCTTAAATTTTTCATGAACCGGACCAGAAGTGCCTCGTTTCGCGTTCCCAACAATCTGTCACAGAAAGTTTTTGACAGCTTTTGTGGTGACTTCTTTTGGTCATATCTTTTGACTCGATAACCCGTTTAAGGTGATTCAAAAGGCCACGTTTTCCTTGAAAAATCCTTTTTAACTTTTCTAATTTAGATAGCTTAGGTCTAATCTCATTTTACACAATATGGGGCGCTTGGTTTTCTGCTTGTTAACATCAGAAGGTAACGTAACTTATAACTTTACTCTTTTTTTATAACATGTTTATGTTCATGTGATAAGTAAAAGAGTTTAAGAAATTTAAAAAGTTCACAATTGGAAACACCCAAATCCTAGTGAACGATGTAACACCCCCAATTTCGTGATACGCAGCGGACTTCAAGCTGGGTGTTACTTCATGGCACAACAGTTATAACAATAGAAAACGAACCCTAATTGAGTCGTTTTAAAACATATCGATTTATATAAATATCAGAGTTAACAAAACGAGGTCCTAGTGGTTTTACAGTTTGTTAAATAAGTTTTCGAATGATAATATAGCCTTCTTGAGTATCCGTGCCCTTCCGTGCCATCCTCGTACATTAAGGACCTGAGATAAACATGGTAAAAGTGTCAACACAAATGTTGGTGAGTTCATAGAGTTTATGATTAAGACATTTGAGTTCAATAGTTTCGAGTTTGAGCGATTATTGTAATAAATACCAATATTGATGAAATAAGTAGTGGGTTACGTTGTTATACACCCATAGTTCGTTTGTTTAGTAATCAGTTGAACACAATTTTCAAGGTTGGGCCATGTTGTTGCACCCATAAATTTAGTAGTTGCAGCATTTGTATCATTGCAACATAGTATATATTGCCTTTAGTCTTATGAACGCAAACCTTAACACGAACGCGTCATAATAATGACGTAAGTTACAAACATCATAATAATGATGTGAGCAACAATGCCCTCTGGTAGGAGTTTGCCATTCTCCTAGTATTCTCAAATAAAGTGCATTTGGTTACCTATCCGGCTAACACAAATGGGCGTCAACGCCAATAGATCTATTCACTATATTCGCGTTCACTCATAGTGATTAATGGTTCATGATATGAGGGACTTTTAGTGGCAACAGTGTATAACTTGGGCAATAACAATTAGGATCGCATACAGATAGTACTTGTGTTCAGGTTTGTTGCAAAGCGTATAAAGTGTGATTATGAACTCATAGTAGTATGTAAAAGCTTTAGAGTACTTGTAAAAGTAAAAATAGGTAATTGAGCATGTATCTCCCCCAAAACAGTTTAAAAGCAAGTAAAGGTAGGGGCTATGAACTCACGATGGTTCACAAGAATAAGAGTTTAAAATAAATGTAAAATATCAAGCAATATTTGAGCATGTATCTCCCCAAAACGTTCAAAATAAGGAAAAGAGGGCTATGACTCACCTCGATGTTACGATGATCCGGATGGAAAACAAATTAATTAATGTGAATAAATTGCTCCGACTCGTGACTGAGTTAGTATGTCATGTTTTTAGTATTCGAATTCAAGTTTCTGCATGATAATGCTTTATCGGTAATTGGGTAAACATGAAGTCTCTTCAAAAATTAGTAATACTTATCATACTTATTTTTATGGCTCGGATGATTGTTAATAAGTTTTATCGAAACCCAAGTTGTTAAATATTTTATGTTTCCAAAATGTTATAATTTACAATTTTAAATATTTACAGTTTTTACCCTTGCACTTTCAAAAATGACACTTTAAACCCCCAACTATGGGTTATTGACAAAATCAGCCCTTGTATAATTAACTTTGAAGAAATTACATTTTTAGTCCAAGAAAACTTTATCTTTCAAAAATTAGAATATTTATACTTGTAATTTTATAAGAAAAATTCACTTGTTTTAGGCCTAACTTGACAAAAGTACAGGTAAATATAAGCGAGGCCTTAAAAGGTTTTTACTACGTTCTTGATCCCTTCAAGATTTTGTCCGGTAGTCTTTCTAATGGTTCAAACTAGAGGTCTTAAGCTCTTACGGTTTGGTCGCAATGATTTTCTAAAGTAGGGGGGTTAAGTGCCTTTTGTTGGTTTTGGGCGATAACAGGGCTAAACGAGGACAGATTTTACACGAGGAAAGCTAGTGCTTCTAGAACGCATTTGACCCTTTAAACACTTTGTTGTAAGCTCTTTTAAATGGTATAGGTCTCATGTCTTAGTCGTCTTTGGTTAGAAAGATACAAGTCCACGAACATGGCCACTTGGCCACGACGCGTTTTAAGAAAATTTCATTTTTGATTCGTTAACTTTTACGGTGTCACCTAGGGACATTGTAATATGTTTATTAACTCTTTTTAAGTCATTATCCAACATTCTATAACTCCTACGACTCAAATTTTGAAAAGTGCACACAAGGCCTTTTTATGAAAATTTCCGCGAGTCACCTTCTTTGTGGCTGATTATAAAAGAGACTATAAGTGCTTTTAAAGACATTATTGGTTGCAGCGAACCCTTCAAAACGGTGTAAATCTCATACTTTTGAACCCTTTAATTAGCAAGATATTAATGATAGAAAAGGGCTACTTAAGCTAATCTTGCCAAATTGAAATTCTCGTTTTTAAACCATAAAACTTTATATCTTTTGTATGAAACCTTGTGAAATATTTTTTAACTCATTTCTAATGTTTCTAAGATAGTTCATAATCAAATTTATCAAAAATCCCGAGTTTTTCCCACATACGTGTTGTAAAGTACTTTTGGTGTTTAGGACTTTTGGCCCAAATGAAGTGTTGTTTTTAAGCATGACGACTAGGATTTTCAACCGGGTTATGGGGGCTTTTTAGAGTGTCCTAGGTGGTGTTTACAACGGTACTTTGGTTGACCCTAATACCTTTAACATGATGTAAATAAATGGGGCGCAAGTAAGGGGCTGGGACTGATGTTATAACATATACTTAATAATTTGTTAAGATTTTGGCTAAAATAGTGTTCGTTTTGCGTTTCGGGACCCTTTTGAGTTTTGGAAGAAAACGTCATTCAAGTCAACTTTAAGTGATTTAACTTTTTCATGAAATGCAGACCGAAGTGCCTCGTTTGCGTGCCCAACAATCTATTACGAAAGTTTTGTGACTTTTGTGGTGACTTCTTTTGGTCGTATCTTTTGACTCGATAACCCATTTTAGGTGATTTAAAGGCCGCGTTTCCTTGAAAATCCTTTTAACTTGTCTAATTTAGATAGCTTAGGTCTAATCTCGTTTTACACAATATGGGTAACTTGGTTTTACGCTTGTTAACATCATAAGGTAATGTAACTTATAACTTTACTCTTTCTTTATAACATGTTTATGTTCATGTGATAAGTAAAAGAGTTTAAGAAATTTAAAAAGGTTAAGAGACTTACAATATGCTAGTCCTCGAGGTGGAGTGTAATATAGGCAAGTGACTCCTAATGTGGCAAAGTTCAATCCCTTCTTCTATTAGTCTTTCCTTACTTCCTCATAAGCTTGCAATCAGAATTTTGTATAAGTGTGGATGGTGTTGTGTGTGTCGATTGGTGATAGGTAATGAGAAAGAATGTGTGTTGCTTTATATAGAGGAAGAAATCTAGGTCCTTAGGATAGTTCATGTCACCACTTGGTAGGTGTAAGAAGTTGGATAGTTTGAGGGTAAGAAGGATGTTGTGTAACATGTCCTCACCACACACTTGTTTCCTTCTTGACCAAGGCTGGAAAATGGTGAGGTGGTGTGAAGGTGGTGGTATGAGGTGTCAGGGGCTCAACCAAGCACAACATACAAGGGTTGACTAGGTGAGAACATGGTGATGTGGTGCAAAGGTGAGCCAAGAAGACCTTTGTGGCTCAAATCTTAACATGTAATAAGCTTGCTTATGTACACTTCATCCTAGTTAGGATTGAACTAAGGCAAATGAAAGTAATCAAATGAGCTTTACTAGATGGTACATAGGCCTTTAGGTGTTGTACATGTAGGTAACTCAGTTAGGGTTTCTAGTTTGGTTTGGCAATTTGTAAGTTTGTCTACTTATTATACAAGTGTGTCTTGAGTTATGTATATATATTTTTAATCTTTGTGCATTACCTACTTGTACTCTAAGCATTAGAATGTTGTACTTATATTATAAAAAAAATATATATATATTTTTAGGGCTTGTGCTTGAAAGGTTTGTGTAATGTGTTTTAAAATAAATACACCAAGGTTTATAATGAGATTTATGTTAGTAGTATGCTCCTATGCATTTATGACTTGTACATTGGCTTGTTAGATTTGTACATTAGTATTTTCAAAATATATCATGCGTATAAAATCATAGAGTTGTATATTAGGGCTTGTAATGGAAATTAAAGTATAGCTAGGTTCCGTGCTTTAATGACTAGGTTCCGTGCTTTAATTACTTGTACTCTAGGTATAAATTGTTGTACTTTAGTATTTATGATTTAGTTTAAGTAAAATCATAGGTATAATAAATTTTGGTTTCATGAAAACTCCAATAGATAGAAAACGTCTAGTTTGAATGTTTAATAATCGTACATTTACGAAATAACGTAAAGTGGTAAATAAAAGTTGAAAACTTTTATTCTTGACGTATAAGGAATGAACTTAAGACATTCTGGTGTTGGTGTGTACATTTATTAAGAATGCGAGTGACGTCATATTAGTTAGTTGTTGTGATTAGATATGCAGATAACGTTTTTTTTTAAAAAATAGACGTGAAAAAGGGATAAGTATTCTTTCGTTAGAATATTATATTAGTTTAATACGAGGTGAAATTTACCGGTGGTTACATTCTCACCCCCTTAAATTGAATCTCGTCCCGAGATTCAGTCCGTGTTAGATGTTGAAGTAATGAGGATGAAATGTGGTTTAACTTGTGAAATCTTATAAGTTAGAATTTATTGTTTTACATGTGAAGAATATCATTCCAAAGGTCATATAAACTTAAGAAAAAAATTATTTTGAATGAAGATTGTTATTAGTTTTGAAATTTGACATTGAATATTGTCTTTGATGAAGATTTCGGAAGAGTACTTGATGATTGTAGGAAAGTTGTTGAACTTGACTTTTGTAGATTATGAATCGGTTTGTGATCCTCGAGTTCATACTCATGTCGTTTCGACACAAATAAGCCCACTTATTTATAATTCATTATTTACATAGAGACGCGTCCCAAACAATGTAATAAAGAAATATAAACTTATGGTTCGGTGATTTGTAATTTACGTATTTAAATAAAGAGGCATCCCAATCCATTTAAATAAAGACATTGTAAATCATCCTACTTAGGAATTTCTGACTCAACATTCGTACTTAACTGATGAGTTACAAGGAAATTTGGGTGTTCTGGAAGTACAGAATGAGTGTTTACACTCAAATTTTAGAGATGGGAGTAAGAAAATCAAGGAAAGTTGTCATAATACTCAAAATAGTTGGTGAGTATATATATTTAGTGTAAATAAGGTAAGCAGGAGCGACCATTGTAATTGGTTACAATGTCTTGAGAAGGTTTCATAAATTTGAAAAAAATATAAAAGTAGGTACATGCTTGGGGAAATGTGATTAAGTCATAATGCCTTAGAATAGGCAGATGCAGGTATGTTTATTTTGTATAAAGTGATTAGAAGTATATATCAGTATACTAAAGTGTTTGTGTAGTATAAACTGTTTAGAAGTCACATTATTACCTGGAGGATGGAAGGCACGGAGAGTGAAAAGGCTATAAAATGTTTATGTAAAAAAGTAGTTATAGTTTAGGTCTCAATTAGACCCGTTTCTCTATAACTGATGATCTGATACCAATCTGTAACACCCCCAATTTCGTGATACGCAGCGGACTTCAAGCTAGGTGTTACTTCATGGCACAACAGTTATAAAAATAGAAAACGAACCCTAATTGAGTCATTTTAAAAGATTTATCATTCGATTTATATAAATATCAAAGTTTAAAAAACGAGGTCCTAGTGGTTTTACAGTTTGTTAAATAAGTTTTCGAATGATAATATAGCCTTCTTGAGTATCCGTGCCCTTCCGTGCCATCCTCGTACATTATGGACCTGAGATAAACATGCTAAAAGTGTCAACACAAAGGTTGGTGAGTTCATAGAGTTTATGATTAAGACATTTGAGTTCAATAGTTTCGAGTTTGAGCGATTATTGTAATAAATACCAATATTGATGAAATAAGTAGTGGGTTACGTTGTTATACACCCATAGTTTGTTTGTTTAGTAATCAGTTGAACACAATTTTCAAGGTTGGGCCATGTTGTTGCACCCATAAATTTAGTAGTTGCAGCATTTGTATCATTGCAACATAGTATATATTGCCTTAAGTCTCATGAATGCAAACCTTAACACGAACGCGTCATAATAATGACGTAAGTTACAAACATCATAATAATGATGTGAGCAACAATGCCCTCTGGTAGGAGTTTGCCATTCTCCTAGTATTCTCAAATAAAGTGCATTTGGTTACCTATCCGGCTAACACAAATGGGGCGTCAACTGCCAATAGATCTATTCACTATATTCGCGTTCACTCGCAAGTGATTAATGGTTCATGATATGAGGGAATTTTAGTGGCAACAGTGTATAACTTGGGCAATAACAATTAGGATCGCATACAGATAGTACTTGTGTTCAGGTTTGTAGCAAAGCGTATAAAGTGTGATTATGAACTCATAGTAGTATGTAAAAGCTTTAGAGTACTTGTAAAAGTAAAAATAGGTAATTGAGCATGTATCTCCCCCAAAATAGTTTAAAAGCAAGTAAAGGTAGGGGCTATGAACTCACAGTAATTCGTAAGAGTTTAAAATAAATGTAAAAATATCAAGCAATATTTGAGCATGTATCTCCCCCAAAACGTTCAAAATAAGGAAAAGAGGGGCTATGACTCACCTCGATGTTATAGTAGTCTAGATGGAAAACAAATTAAGTAATGTGAATAAACTGCTCTGACTCGTGACCTGAGTTAGTATGTCATGTTTTTAGTATTCGAATTCAAGTTTATGCGATGATAATGCTTTATCGGTAATTGGGTAAACATGAAGTCTCTTCAAAAATTAGTAATACTTATCATACTTATTTTTATGGCTCGGATGATTTTTAATAAGTTTTATCGAAACCCAAGTTGTTAAATTTACAGTTTTTACCCTTGCACTTTAAAAAATGACACTTTAAACCCCCAACTATGGGTTATTGACAAAATCAGCCCTTGTACAATTAACTTTGAAGAAATTATATTTTTAGTCCAAGAAAACTTTATCTTTCAAAAATTACAATTTTTATACTTGTAATTTTATAAGAAATATTCACTTGTTTTAGGCCTAAATTGACAAAAGTGCGGGTAAATATAAGCGAGGCCTTAAAAGATTTTTACTACGTTTTTGATCCCTTCAGGAGTTTGTCCGGTAGTCTTTCTAATGGTTCAAACTAGAGGTCTTAAGCTCTTACGGTTTGGTCGCAATGATTTTCTAAAGTAGGGGGGTTAAGTGCCTTTTGTTGGTTTTGGGCGATAACAGGGCTAAACGAGGACAAATTTTACACGAGGAAAGCTAGTGCTTCTACAACGCATTTGACCCTTTCAACACTTTGCTGTAAGCTCTTCTAAATGGTATAGGTCTCATGTCTTAGTCGTCTTTGGTCAGAAAGATACAAGTCCACGAACATGGCCACGACGCGTTTTAAGAAAATTTCATTTTTGACTCGTTAACTTTTACGGTGTCACCTAGGGACATTGTAATATGTTTATTAACTCTTTTTAAGTCATTATCCAACATTCTATAACTCCTACGACTCAAATTTTGAAAAGTGCACGCAAGGCCTTTTTATGAAAATTTCCGCGAGTCACCTTCTTTGTGGCTGATTATAAAAGAGACTTAAGTGCTTTTAAAGACATTATTGGGGAGTTAAAATCCTTGCAGCGAGCCCTTTAAAACGGTGTAAGTCTCATACTTTGGAACCCTTTAATTAGCAAGATATTAATGATAGAAAAGGGCTACTTAGGCTAATCTTGCCAAATTGAAATTCTCGTTTTTAAACCATAAAACTTTATATCTTTTGTATGAAACCTTGTGAAATGTTTTTTAACTCATTTCTAATGTTTCTAAGATGGTTCATAATCAAATTTATCAAAAATCCCGAGTTTTTCCCATATACCTGTTGTAAAGTACTTTTGGTGTTTAGGACTTTTGGCCCAAATGAAGTGTTGTTTTTAAGCATGACGACTAGGATTTTCAACCGGGTTATGGGGGCTTTTTAGAGTGTCCTAGGTGGTGTTTACAACGGTACTTTGGTTGACCCTAATACCTTTAACATGATGTAAATAAATGGGGCGCAAGTAAGGGGCTGGGACTGATGTTATAACATATACTTAACAGCTGTTAAGATTTTGGCTAAAAATAGTGTTCGTTTTGCGTTTTCAGGACCCGCACCTGAGTTTTGGAAGAAAACGTCATTCAAGTCAACTTTCGTGATTTAACTTTTTCATGAAACAGACCAGAAGTGCCTCGTTTCGCGTGCCCAACAATCTATTACAGAAAGTTTTTGACAGCTTTTGTGGTGACTTCTTTTGGTCGTATCTTTTGACTCGATAACCCATTTTAGGTGATTTAAAAGGCCACGTTTTCCTTGAAAAATCCTTTTTAACTTGTCTAATTTAGATAGCTTAGGTCTAATCTCGTTTTACACAATATGGGGCGCTTGGTTTTCTGCTTGTTAACATCATAAGGTAATGTAACTTATAACTTTACTCTTTCTTTATAACATGTTTATGTTCATGTGATAAGTAAAAGAGTTTAAGAAATTTAAAAAGGTTAAGAGACTTACAATATGCTAGTCCTCGAGGTGGAGTGTAATATAGGCAAGTGACTCCTAATGTGGCAAAGTTCAATCCCTTCTTCTATTAGTCTTTCCTTACTTCCTCATAAGCTTGCAATCGAATTTTGTATAAGTGTGGATGGTGTTGTGTGTCGATTGGTGATAGGTAATGAGAAAGAATGTGTGTTGCTTTATATAGAGGAAGAAATCTAGGTCCTTAGGATAGTTCATGTCACCACTTGGTAGGTGTAAGTTGGATAGTTTGAGGGTAAGAAGGATGTTGTGTAACATGTCCTCACCACACACTTGTTTCCTTCTTGACCAAGGTGGAAAATGGTGAGGTGGTGTGAAGGTGGTGGTATGAGGTGTCGGGGCTCAACCAAGCACAACATACAAGGGTTGACTAGGTGAGAACATGGTGATGTGGTGCAAAGGTGAGCCAAGAAGACCTTTGTGGCTCAAATCTTAACATGTAATAAGCTTGCTTATGTACACTTCATCCTAGTTAGGATTGAACTAAGGCAAATGAAAGTAATCAAATGAGCTTTACTAGATGGTACATAGGCCTTTAGGTGTTGTACATGTAGGTAACTCAGTTAGGGTTTCTAGTTTGGTTTGGCAATTTGTAAGTTTGTCTACTTATTATACAAGTGTGTCTTGAGTTATGTATATATATTTTAATCTTTGTGCATTACCTACTTGTACTCTAAGCATTAGAATGTTGTACTTATATTATAAAAAAAATATATATATATTTTTAGGGCTTGTGCTTGAAAGGTTTGTGTAATGTGTTTTAAAATAAATACACCAAGGTTTATAATGAGATTTATGTTAGTAGTATGCTCCTATGCATTTATGACTTGTACATTGGCTTGTTAGATTTGTACATTAGTATTTTCAAAATATATCATGCGTATAAAATCATAGAGTTGTATATTAGGGCTTGTAATGGAAATTAAAGTATAGCTAGGTTCCGTGCTTTAATGACTAGGTTCCGTGCTTTAATTACTTGTACTCTAGGTATAAATTGTTGTACTTTAGTATTTATGATTTAGTTTCGTAAAATCATAGGTATAATAAATTTTGGTTTCATGAAAACTCCAATAGATAGAAAACGTCTAGTTTGAATGTTTAATAATCGTACATTTACGAAATAACGTAAAGTGGTAAATAAAAGTTGAAAACTTTTATTCTTGACGTATAAGGAATGAACTTAAGACATTCTGGTGTTGGTGTGTACATTTATTAAGAATGCGAGTGACGTCATATTAGTTAGTTGTTGTGATTAGATATGCAGATAACGTTTTTTTTAAAAAAATAGACGTGAAAAAGGGATAAGTATTCTTTCGTTAGAATATTATATTAGTTTAATACGAGGTGAAATTTACCGGTGGTTACATTCTCACCCCCTTAAATTGAATCTCGTCCCGAGATTCAGTCCGTGTTAGATGTTGAAGTAATGAGGATGAAATGTGGTTTAACTTGTGAAATCTTATAAGTTAGAATTTATTGTTTTACATGTGAAGAATATCATTCCAAAGGTCATATAAACTTAAGAAAAAAATTATTTTGAATGAAGATTGTTATTAGTTTTGAAATTTGACATTGAATATTGTCTTTGATGAAGATTTCGGAAGAGTACTTGATGATTGTAGGGAAAGTTGTTGAACTTCAGCTTTTGTAGATTATGAATCAGTTTGTGATCCTCGAGTTCATACTCATGTCGTTTCAGACACAAATAAGCCCACTTATTTATAATTCATTATTTACATAGAGACGCGTCCCAAACAATGTAATAAAGAAATATAAACTTATGGTTCGGTGATTTGTAATTTCTGTATTTAAATAAAGAGGCATCCCAATCCATTTAAATAAAGACATTGTAAATCATCCTACTTAGGAATTTCTGACTCAACATTCGTACTTAACTGATGAGTTACAAGGAAATTTGGGTGTTCTGGAAGTACAGAATGAGTGTTTACACTCAAATTTTAGAGATGGGAGTAAGAAAATCAAGGAAAGTTGTCATAATACTCAAAATAGTTGGTGAGTATATATATTTAGTGTAAATAAGGTAAGCAGGAGCGACCATTGTAATTGGTTACAATGTCTTGAGAAGGTTTCATAAATTTGAAAAAAATATAAAAGTAGGTACATGCTTGGGGAAATGTGATTAAGTCATAATGCCTTAGAATAGGCAGATGCAGGTATGTTTATTTTGTATAAAGTGATTAGAAGTATATATCAGTATACTAAAGTGTTTGTGTAGTATAAACTGTCTAGAAGTCACATTATTACCTGGAGTATGGAAGGCACGGAGAGTGAAAAGGCTATAAAATGTTTATGTAAAAAAGTAGTTATAGTTTAGGTCTCAATTAGACCCGTTTCTCTATAACTGAGGATCTGATACCAATCTGTAACACCCCCAATTTCGTGATCTGCAGCGGACTTCAAGCTAGGTGTTACTTCATGGCACAATTATAAAATAGAAAACGAACCCTAATTGAGTCGTTTTAAAAGATTTATCATTCGATTTATATAAATATCAAAGTTTAAAAAACGAGGTCCTAGTGGTTTTACAGTTTGTTAAATAAGTTTTCGAATGATAATATAGCCTTCTTGAGTATCCGTGCCCTTCCGTGCCATCCTCGTACATTATGGACCTGAGATAAACATGCTAAAAGTGTCAACACAAAGGTTGGTGAGTTCATAGAGTTTATGATTAAGACATTTGAGTTCAATAGTTTCGAGTTTGAGCGATTATTGTAATAAATACCAATATTGATGAAATAAGTAGTGGGTTACGTTGTTATACACCCATAGTTTGTTTGTTTAGTAATCAGTTGAACACAATTTTCAAGGTTGGGCCATGTTGTTGCACCCATAAATTTAGTAGTTGCAGCATTTGTATCATTGCAACATAGTATATATTGCCTTAAGTCTCATGAATGCAAACCTTAACACGAACGCGTCATAATAATGACGTAAGTTACAAACATCATAATAATGATGTGAGCAACAATGCCCTCCGGTAGGAGTTTGCCATTCTCTAGTATTCTCAATAAAGTGCATTTGGTTACCTATCCGCTAACACAAATGGGCGTCAATCGCCAATAGATCTATTCACTATATTCGCGTTCACTCGCAAGTGATTAATGGTTCATGATATGAGGGAATTTTAGTGGCAGCGATGTATAACTTGGGCAATAACAATTAGGATCGCATACAGATAGTACTTGTGTTCAGGTTTGTAGCAAAGCGTATAAAGTGTGATTATGAACTCATAGTAGTATGTAAAAGCTTTAGAGTACTTGTAAAAGTAAAAATAGGTAATTGAGCATGTATCTCCCCCAAAATAGTTTAAAAGCAAGTAAAGGTAGGGGCTATGAACTCACAGTAATTCGTAAGAGTTTAAAATAAATGTAAAAATATCAAGCAATATTTGAGCATGTATCTCCCCAAACGTTCAAAATAAGGAAAAGAGGGCTATGACTCACCTCGATGTTATAGTAGTCTAGATGGAAAACAAATTAAGTAATGTGAATAAACTGCTCCGACTCGTGACTGAGTTAGTATGTCATGTTTTAGTATTCAATTCAAGTTTATGCGATGATAATGCTTTATCGGTAATTGGGTAAACATGAAGTCTCTTCAAAAATTAGTAATACTTATCATACTTATTTTTATGGCTCGGATGATTTTTAATAAGTTTTATCGAAACCCAAGTTGTTAAATTTACAGTTTTTACCCTTGCACTTTAAAAAATGACACTTTAAACCCCCAACTATGGGTTATTGACAAAATCAGCCCTTGTACAATTAACTTTGAAGAAATTACATTTTTAGTCCAAGAAAACTTTATCTTTCAAAAATTACAATTTTTATACTTGTAATTTTATAAGAAATATTCACTTGTTTTAGGCCTAAATTGACAAAAGTGCGGGTAAATATAAGCGAGGCCTTAAAAGATTTTACTATGTTTTTATCCCTTGAGGAGTTTGTCCGGTAGTCTTTCTAATGGTTCAAACTAGAGGTCTTAAGCTCTTACGGTTTGGTCGCAATGATTTTCTAAAGTAGGGGTTAAGTGCCTTTTGTTGGTTTTGGCGATAACAGGCTAAACGAGGACAAATTTTACACGAGGAAAGCTAGTGCTTCTACAACGCATTTGACCCTTTCAACACTTTGCTGTAAGCTCTTCTAAATGGTATAGGTCTCATGTCTTAGTCGTCTTTGGTCAGAAAGATACAAGTCCACGAACATGGCCACGACGCGTTTTAAGAAAATTTCATTTTTGACTCGTTAACTTTTACGGTGTCACCTAGGGACATTGTAATATGTTTATTAACTCTTTTTAAGTCATTATCCAACATTCTATAACTCCTACGACTCAAATTTTGAAAAGTGCACGCAAGGCCTTTTTATGAAAATTTCCGCGAGTCACCTTCTTTGTGGCTGATTATAAAAGAGACTTAAGTGCTTTTAAAGACATTATTGGGGCGTTAAAATCCTTGCAGCGAGCCCTTTAAAACGGTGTAAGTCTCATACTTTGGAACCCTTTAATTAGCAAGATATTAATGATAGAAAAGGGCTACTTAGGCTAATCTTGCCAAATTGAAATTCTCGTTTTTAAACCATAAAACTTTATATCTTTTGTATGAAACCTTGTGAAATGTTTTTAACTCATTTCTAATGTTTCTAAGATGTGTTGGAAAATTTAGTGCACTTGTGGGATTAGTTCACACCTTGTAATGGGTTAGGAGGTGCAGATGTACACCCATAAGGTCCATGAACACCACGACTCTTATAGTGGTTTGTATTGGTAGTGCTAGTAGAAAGTACTTGTGGAAAGTCTTGCTTGTGGAAAATCTTGCATGTTTCCAGCGATAAGCGATGTTTTCCAGCGATGTGTTTCCAGCGATAGCGATGTTTCCAGCGAAGTGCTATGAAATCTTGCTAGAGGTATGAAAGTCTTGCTAGTGTTAAAATCTTGCTAAATGGCGATTACAAGCGCTTAATGACCACGTTTAATTGGTCATGTAACCACTAACGACTATAATGGGGATAGTTATGAGGTGATTAATGGGCGATTAATCCTCATAATTCCATTTGAGCGGTGAGAGTAATGTCCTATAAATAGGATATCGATTATGCATGAAAGACACACGAGAAAACACTAAACACTTATAAGCGCAAGGGTTATTGAATTGTGCCTAATTCTATAAGCGCATTTGGTCTTATCCCAGTAGATATTCGTGTAACCCGGGCATTAGGGTCGAATAGTTTACTTTGGAAAGTGATCACACGATTCAAGTGATATCCGGTAACCACCTAGTGGTATTTGTTTCTGACGACTTGAATAGTTGTTGTTTCTTATCTTGATTATCTAACCACACTCTTTGGGCTCACCCACCAACAATCAAAGTAAACTATTTTGTGATAATCAATGGCAACTGCGCAATGAAACACATGGCTTCAAACTTTGCTAAGCTTGATAAGTTTGAAGGGTGGACTTTAGGAGGTGGCGAAGAAGATGCACTTCTTGCATCAAGCATGAGTGTGGTGTATGTGCTGACTACTCCTATTCACGATGATGGGGATGATGCTACTTGTGGAGCGGATCGGGAGGAGGAGCAAATGGGAGAATGATGACTACATATGCGAGGTCTTATTCTCAATGGTATGTCGATTCTCTGTTTGATATTTATCGAACTTTGAATCTTCAAAAGAACTGTGGGATTCCTTGGATGCCAAATATATGGTGAGGATGCATCAAGTAAGAAGTTCCTTGTTAGTAATTTCACAAATTACAAAATGACCGATTCAAGACCGGTTATGGAACAATACAATGAACTTCTTGGAATACTTGGAAGGTTTACACAACACCATATGAACATGGATGAGGCTATCAAAGTCTCTTGTGTCATTGACAAACTCCTCCTTCATGGAAAGATTTCAAGCATACCTTGAAACATATGAAGGAGGAGTTAACTCTTGTTGAGTTGGGCGATCATCTGCACATTGAGGAATCTCTCAAGGTGCGGGATAATGACAAGCCAAAGAGTAGCAATGCTCTTGGTGCATCTGTTGTCAATATGGTGGAGCATAACAACTCCACGGTACAATGATAACAAAGGCAAACGCAAATATCATGATAACACAAAGGCGATCTTAACAAGAAGGCAACTCCTACTTGTTGGAAATGTGGCAAGGCGGTCACATTAAAAGGGCTGCAAAGGTGTTAAAATTGGTGGTAAAGCCAATGGATCGAGCACTAATGGTTCGGGGGTGGTGGTTCACCAACTCACTGAAAGGTCGAAATATGTTTAATAAGTCTTTTCGATTTATTATGTTACATATGTATCTGAATCTTTTATGTGCGGGATGATGATGTTGCGTGGTGGGTTGACTCTAGTGCAACAGTTCATGTGTGTAAAGATAGAAGTGGTTCAAGACTTATGAGTCAACGAATGATGGTTCTATTCTTCACATGGGAAATGAGTCAACGACCTTGGTGCATGGTCGTGGTTGTGTAGATCTTAGGTTTAGTTCGGAAAGATTGTAACTTTGTTTAATGTTATTCATGTTCACGATATCGGGAAGAACTTGGTTTCAAGTAGTGTTTTGAATAATCATGGATATAAACAAGTTATTGAGTCGATAAATTTGTGCTTTCTAAGCATGGTGTTTTATTGGTTTTGGTTATTTATGTAATCAAATGTTCGGGCTTAATGTTACCACCGATAGTGTTATTTCGACTTTTGTGACCACATATGACCGGACGACTCTACCCTTTGGCATGCTAGACTTGGCCATGTTCACTATAAAAGGATGCAAGATATGTCTAGGGATGGTTTAATCCACTTTTTTGACATGGACAACGAAAAGTGTAAAACTTGCATGTTGACCAAGATAACCAAGAAACCCTTTCGGGGTGTTAGTCGTGAGACTAAGATCTTGGAGCTTATTCACGATGACACATGTGATTTGCATGCCACTCCTTCTTTGGGAAATAAGAAGTACTTTGTGACATTTATTGATGATGCTTCTAGATTTTGTTATGTCTATCTGTTACATACCAAGGATGAAGCATTAGATAAATTCAAAGTGTTTAAAGCGAAGTTGAATTACAACTTGGGTCTTTGATCAAAAGATTAAGGATGATAGGGAGGTGAGTACATGGATACTCGGTACTTTCGATCTGTTGGAATAATCCATGAAACGATCGCCCTTATACTCCTCGGCAAAATGGTATTTACGAAAGGAAAAAGCGGTCTTGAAGGAGATGGTTAATTCCATGTTGTCCTATTCGGGGTGAGTCAAGGTTACGGGGTGAAGCTATGTTAACGACTTGCTATTTGTTAAATAGGGTTCCCAACAAAAGGAACAAGGTTACCCTTATGAACTCGGACTAAAAGGAAACCCAACTGAATTATCTCAAGGTTTGGGGTTGTAGAAATTGTTGTAAGACTCCACGATCCAAAGCTGAAAACTTTGGGTGAAAGAGGCATTGATTGCATCTTTGTTGGATATCTTGAGCATTCCAAGGCTTTTAGGTTCTATGTTATTGAACCTAATGAATATGTTTCAATTAACTCAATAATTGAATCAAGGGATGCGATTTTGATGAGAATAGATTCTCATCGGTCCCTAGACCAAGTCGAGAGGATTCCTAATGGAACTCATGACACTTTGGTGTATCGAGGTCCACGATGATGAACCATCGGTGGTCCCCGATGAGGTTGTGGTTCAACAACTGAACACGTGCTCGGGAAGAGCAAAGGGTCGGGACTCCAAAGTCATTTGGACACGAGTTTCAACTATACTTAGTTGAAGGAACAAGGGATGAGGTCTCGACCAATACTCCTATTGCTTCATTGTTGAGGATGATCCCAAGACATTTGAAGAAGCAATGAAGTCCCGGGATATTGCTTTACGGAAAGAAGCAATCAATGATGAGATGGATTCCATCATGGGCAACAACACTTGGGTGTTGGTTGATCTACCTCCGGTTGCAAACCTTTGGGTTGCAAATGGATTTTCAAAAGGAAAATGAAGGTAGATGGAACTATTGAAAAGTTCAAGGCTAGACTAGTCATTCGGGGCTTTAAACAAAAGTCGGGAATAGACTATTTTGATACTTATGCCCACGTGGCTCGTGTCGATACCATAAGGCTGGCGATTGCTATGGCATCTATTCACAATCGGTTATTCATCGGATGGATGTGAAAACGACTTTCTTGAATGGTGAATTGGAAGAGGAGGTTTATATGAACCAACCTCGGGGCTTCATCATGCACGGCAATGAAAACAAGGTGTGTAAAGCGATTAAGTCTCTTTATGGACTTAAGCGGGCACCTAAGCAATGGCATCAAAATTTGATGAAGTGGTTTTGTCTAGTGGTTATGTTCTTAACCAAGTCGACAAATGTGTATATAGCAAATTTGATGAATCGGTAAAGGAGTCATCATTTGTCTATATGTTGATGACATGTTGATCTTTGGCACCGACCAAAATCGAGTTGACTTGACAAAGGAATTTTGTCATCAAGGTTCTCCATGAAGGACATGGGGAGGCGATGTTATCCTTGGTATAAGGATTAAACATGAAAGTAATAGAATTTCTATCTCTCGGTCTCATTATATTGAGAAGGTCTTGAGGAAATTCAATTACTTTGATTGTACTCTGTGAGTACACCTATGGATACTTGTGAGAAGCGATGCCTAATAATGGCAAAGTTGTATCTCAACTTGAGTATTCTAGGGTAATTGGTGCTGATGTATGCCATGACTTGTACAAGACACGATATTGGTTTTGCGGTGGGAAAATTGAGCGGTATACTAGTAATCCTAGTGCTCATCAACGGCAAGCGATTCAAAGGATCTTGAAGTATTTGAAGAGAACTATGGATTATAGTCTCTCATATCTTGGTTACCCATCGATGTTGGAAGGTTACACCGATGCAAGTTGGATCGATAACTGCGAAGACAATTAGTCTACCGGTGGTGGGTATTCCTACTTGGTGGAGGTGCAATTTCTTGGGCATCCAAGAAGCAAACTTGCATCACCGGTTCAACAATGGAATCTGAATTTGTGGCTTTAGCATTTCTTTGGTAAAGAAGTGAATGGTTGAAAAACTTGCTTCTTGAGATTCCATTGTGGCCTAAACCTATAGCACCTATTTCTATCCGGTGTGATAGTGCGGCTACATTGGCTAAGGCTTATAGCCGGATGTACAATGGTAAGTCTAGACACTTGGGTGTCGGACATAGCATGATTCGTGAGCTTATCATGAATGGGGTGGTATCTATAGAGTTTGTTAGATCTCAACAAAACTTAGGCGATCACTTGACGAAGGGTTTGGCTAGAGACTTGGTTATAAAGTCGCTAAAGGGATGGGTTTAAGTCCAACTTAGTCATTTGAATGCTAGGACACCCACTCCTCCTAAGGAAACTTGGGAGCCGAGTTCAATGTGGAAAGTCGAACATTCGATGGATGGGAGCACATGTTTTATTTACATCCCAAGGTTGTGCTCGAAACTGCTTGAAAGGAGGATGAAGTCTTTACTTCTTAATGGTTAATTTTCTTTGAAAAAGTGCTTGGCGGGAGCATGACTAAAGAGGAACCACCTATGTAAATGTTGAAGTTTTGCCGCTTGAGAAGCTTTGGACTTTAGCTTTTACAACATTTATGAATTTGGATATGGACACATGGCTTGTATAGTGTCGGGAGTTTTAAGTGTTTGAAAACTTGTGTGTATTTTATCTTGGTATTCAAATGGGTTGAAGGGTTCAATTCTTAGAACACCACGATTCTCGAATATTTGAGCGTGTAATTTACTAAGATGGAAATTCAATCCTCGGGACATTTTCGTTTATGCACATGTTTTGTTTAATGTTTGGTTTTTCATGCAAAGGAAGTGAACTAAATTTGGGGAGGATTGTTGGAAAATTTAGTGCACTTGTGGGATTAGTTCACACCTTGTAATGGGTTAGGAGGTGCAGAGTGTACACCCATAAGGTCCATGAACACCACGACTCTTATAGTGGTTTGTATTGGTAGTACTAGTAGAAAGTCTTTGCTTGTGGAAAATCTTGCTTGTGGAAAATCTTGCTTGTGGAAAAGCGATGTTTCCAGCGATGTTTCCAGCGATGTTCCAGCGATAGCGATGTTTCCATGAAAGTGCTATGAAATCTTGCTAGAGGTATGAAATCTCTTGCTAGTGTTAAAGTCTTGCTAAATGGCGATTACAAGCGCTTAATGACCACGTTTAATTGGTCATGTAACCACTAACGACTATAATGGGGATAGTTATGAGGTGATTAATGGGCGATTAATCCTCATAATTCCATTTGAGCGGTGAGAGTAATGTCCTATAAATAGGATATCGATTATGCATGAAAGACACACATAAAACACTAAACACTTATAAGCGCAAGGGTTATTGAATTGTGCCTAATTCTATAAGCGCATTTGGTCTTATCCCAGTAGATATTCGTGTAACCCGGGCATTAGGGTCGAATAGTTTACTTTGGAAAGTGATCACACGATTCAAGTGATATCCGGTAACCACCAAAGTTGAAAACTTTTATACTTGACGATAAGGAATGAACTTAAGACATTATGGTGTTGGTGTGTACATTTATTAAGAATGCGAGTTACATCATATTAGTTAGTTGTTGTGATTAGATAAGCAGATAACGTTGTTTTTTTTTTTTAAATTAGACGTGAAAAGGGGATAAGTATTCTTTCGTTAGAATATTATATTAGTTTAGTACGAGGTGAAATTTACCGGTGGTTACAAACGACCTCGGCTTACTAACCAAAACTAGCTACATACGAAAGGGTCATACTTGCCCGTGTGTTTTTAGCTTTATCCGGTAATTCGTGTTATAAATTAAAACTAGTAGTCGCGAGACACATCAGACAGCTAACTCATTTTCCAAATTCATGTCATCACTTATATTGCTAGATGTTCCTGCATTGCCTAAATGTGTACTCTTACTCCCTTGAAACAAATCAGGTTGTAAATCATTCTTCTGACAACTATTCTCTTCATTTGCCAGAATTTAGTCATCAGCTCTCTGGCATGATGTTCCTACATTGCCTAAGTGATTACTCTGAGTCACTTGGAATAGAGAAACATCAACATCAGGCTCTTCATACATGTTATTCACATCAACAAGTGATATTTCTGCTTTCTCTAACTGCTTACCCTGAGTCACTTGTAACAGATTAACCTCAACATCATCAGCCTCCTAAAAAGTATTATCCTAATCAATAAGTATTAATGCACGATCATTGTTATCACTAACATCACTATCAAAACCAGCATTCAACTCTTTAGCATTAAGCTCTTTTTGCATTTTCAACAGGTTGGCTGGCAAAGGACATGTCAAGGGTTTAAAAGACAGGCTCAATCTTTGGCAACTAGATTACTCAATACCCTATTGATGTCCAAAGATAGTTGTGTTAGTTGTAGAAAAGGCTCTAGTACAGGCTCATTATCAAGGTCATCTAAAACCAATTGTCTACAACATGATTGGATAGCAGCACTAGCTACTTTTCTACTTTTTTCATCAATCTCCCTAAAAATAGTCGTAATTGATTGTGGGACATTTCTTTCAGCTCTAATCTTGTCTTACCTACTTCAACATAAACATCTATCAACTTATGCTCTTTGACAATGTCTTCAACTCAAGATTCACAGGCTAACAGAAGCTATACAAAGGATCATCCGGTGTACTACCAGGCTTAACAATGCAGTAGTAATTTGTTTGTCCTTTAGCATAACCAATTTGGACCATAAAAGCATCTATTTCATCAACAGAGACCTTATTCATATCAATATAATCAACAATACATTCTTTACCTCCTTCGTATATTCTATTTGGCCAGTTTCTGAAAATACCATTGTGATGAACCCTCATGATAAACCGACCAGATCGACCAGCTGTTGAAACCAATAACAAAACACTGTTAAGATTATGTTACCTAAAAGGAAAATACCTTAAACAATCGTACAAACATATCATTGAAAACGATTATAAGCAAAATAATAATAATAATAAATAAATAAATAAATAAAATAAAACTTACTATATCTCCTCATTAAAGTGTTTTGTTCTTTCATAGGGTCATCAATGAAATCTTGTTCTTTAACTTGACATAAAGTATAACCAAAGTTGGGGCTTCTTAATTTGTCACTTAAAAAACTAGATTTCAGGGTTGACATTGCATTAGGGCTTTTGAGTAAGCTTTCAAGACAAGTTTAGGGATGAGCAATGAGCACATGGCTTAGTTATATTAGAGCTCATGGTGGGAAACTGGGTTGGACGTCTGCTACATAGTACAATGAGAGAGAAATGTTTGTCACGCTAAAGACGCATATACCCTCAAAACAAAACGGATAACGAGATTTGACAACAGATAACGGGACATTGACTGAAGGATAACGGGTCAAGGGACTCAGCTTGATGAAAAAAATTGAAAAAAGAACTCACGATGATGAAAATATTAAAGTACGACCCATGGTTATGATTTTTGACAAATTTAAAGATGAATCATGTATTTTACTTCTATTTCTTTGATTTCTTTTCCCTCTAACAAACACACGAAATTTTTGTGGATGACCATTAGACCGAGGAGATTCACTAAAGGGTTGATACGTACATCATCTTTTTTGATGTATACACTACTGTATAACACTGTAATACACACTATACAACACGGTAATGTACAAATGTGATGTATGTATAAAAAAAATAATATACCTATCAACACCCATTCACTAAACACAACATAAAAAGATATAGATTAGATGCTATCAACTGGCTCATAGAGTTCCTCGACATGGGTCAAAGTCTAACATATAAATAGAACATGAATATCCTACGGTGTCCCCAAATCCACGTTTACTAATATAAAGACAAAATTGGTTTTTTGGAAATTACAAAAAAAGTAAACTCCAAAATACATCCTTGTAGTTTACCCCGTTTCGCACCATACATCCCTCTCGTAAAAGATTCAACAGATACATCACTTCGTTAGTAAAAGTTAACCTATATACATCCCTCAGTTAAAATAAGGACTAACGGTGCAAATTATTTCTCCGTTATCTCCTAACGAGATAGATAGTGTTTATACCGTTAATCCTCTCGGTTAACGGTATTTGCCCCGTTAGTCCTTTTTTACCCTTACTTTCGTTTTTTATGTTCTTTTCTATTTTTTTTACGTTTTCGTCCGGTTTTTTTATGTTTTCGCCCGTTTTTTATGTTTTCGTCCGTTTTTTTACGTTTTCGTCCGTTTTTACGTTTCGCTTTTTACGTTTCGTCCGTTTTAAGTCTTTATCCGTTTTAAGCGTTTTACGCTGTTTTTACGTTTTAAATCTGTTTTTACGTTTTAATTTGTTTTTATGTTTTAAATCTGTTTTTATGTTTTGTCGTATTTTTACGTTTTAGTCCTTTTTCACGTTTTCATAAGTTTTATCCATTTCATACACTTTTATTGGTTTTGTCTATTATTCTACGTTTCGTCCATTTTATTATGCTTTTATCCGTTTTCATTCATTTTATATATATAATATGTATGAAAGCGGATAAAATGTATGAAATGGATAAAACGTATTAAAATGGATAAAAATGTTTACATATCGATTTTAAATAACGATTTTGACTCATTTCGGTCCGAATCATCAAAAGTGTAAAACACGAAGTTGTCCTAATGATGTTTCTGACAAGACTCTCGAGATTTTAACACGAAAATTCAAAATAACGGACGAAAACGTAAAAAGGACGAAAACGTAAAAAAGCGATGAAAACGTAAAACATAAGAAAACAAAAAAACATACGAAACGTAAAAACGAAATGGCACATAAAAATGGGCGGGGAAACGAAAAAGCGGCGAAAACGAAAAACGAGCGAAAATGTAAAAAACGGCGAAAATGTAAAAAGCGGACGAAACGTAAAAACCAAGAAACGTAAAAATGACTAACGGTGCAAATCTTGTTAACCCGGAGGACTAACGGTGTAAACATTATCTATCTCGTTAGGAGATAACGGAGAAATAATTTGCACCGTTAGTCCTTATTTTAACTGAGGGATGTATATAGGTTAACTTTTACTAACGGATTGACATATCTGTTGAAACTTTTGCGAGAATGATGTATGGTGCTAAACAGGGTAAACCACAGGGATGTATTTTGGAGTTTACTCCTACAAAAACAAAAAACATGATATTTTGAAATGCCGGTAGAGTGTGTTCGAATTTAAGCTAGCATCGAAAATGTCGCCAGAGGATCTCTATGTTTATTTGTCTTTAACCTTCTTTTTCTTGCTTAATTATTTTAACAATAATTAATATTTTAATTAAAACTTCTCTAAATAGCACTAGTGTACTCAAAGTTCATTCAATGTTTTCTCACTACAATAACAATCATATAAAAACAATACTCTTCTCATGGTTAATACTAAAATCCAAAACTAGTTTGTTTTAATCATTGTTAATTGTTATTTGTGTTCATAAGCTGGATTTCAAATAAAAGGTTCCGTTATTAAATGATTAGGAAATGATTTTGAGACTTAATTATATCTTGCAAAGGCGTGCTGCTTGTCGTGGCGTGATCACGATGGTTTGTGAAAAAGTAGGTCACTCGATTGCGGTAGTCGGGATGATCGCCATGAGCTTATTGTTAGTTGTCTTCGGTGGCTTCATTGTAACATGTCGTTCCAACGAGTTTTTTCAATCACATATCGACTAACAATTTTTTTAAAGGTAATCGTTTTTCAATAAAATAGGGAGTAATAAATTTGTTTATTTGCAACTAGTTATAGGATAAAAAAAAAAAAAAAAAGCACGTTTTTTTTCCACTAGCGAAGATATGAAAAAAGGGTTGTAAAAAGGTGATTGGATTTGCATTTGTTTATTAAAAAGCAGAAACCCATTGATAGTAAATGGACTTTTTTATATGTTGTCTTGACCCTCATATGGGTCCAACCCACTGTTTAGGCCCCATATGGAGTGAGCCCAACGGTCATCCACCTAAATTCAAAATTCTTTTTTTACTTTACCAACGGTAATACCTTTTTGTTTATATTTCTTGCTAAAAAAAGTAACCGTGACTTATACTTTGCTTATAAGGTTCTCAATAAAATATTTGGCTACATGGCATCGATATCATACACGTTTAAGGGAGTTTGATCTATAGTATGTTATTTTAAAATTAACATTTTACTTTTTAATTTAGAATATGACAAAATATTAAACTAAAAGTATACAAGGTATATATATATATATATATTTTTTTTTAACATTTTTAATCACATGTAAATTATAAGCAATTTGCTTTAGAATATAACGAGTGTTGGAAACCGCTGCGATCAATGGGATTAACTAAGGGCGTTGTTTGAAACGATCTTAAGCGCCGAAATTTTTTTCTTTAAGTTGCGAAAGATTATTAATCTTAAAGACTTACTGCGATGACGACTTGAACCTCAAAAAATTTTTTTAATTTGGCAAAGTTTGCATTTAATGCACTTGTTAAATAGTATTGCATTTAATGCACTTGTGCTAGCTACAGTGCTTGGGCAAAAAGCGATGTACGTGTTTTAGTATATAGGATAATTAGTGGTTCACCTACTCATTTAATGAAATGTATACTGATTTCGTTTGTTTTTACCATATGGAAGAAATAATTTGCTAGAATGTGCTCGGAATCACATGATGAATACGAATTGCAGTTAATAAACTACCATACATGTTTCCTATAAATCTATAATACTTAAAAGTGTCTACGAAGAAACCTATAGTTTTGTTTTTTTTTTTTTTTTTTTTTTTTTTCCTTTCCTTGAAAATTCACTAAATTTCATAACAAATTAACTTTCATAGTTATATTTATTACTTTCATAGTACTGCAGTATATTTTGAATGATGTGTATTTAACTATTTTTCAACCAACCATAAATAACATTGGTTTACAATTTTACATCATTAATTCAACACATGTTACTTTCATACTTACTAAACTAAATCTTGGTGCTTCTTTTAATTATCATTTAGAGTTTTAAATATAAGCACCCATTTATAAAACTCAAGTAATTAATGCAGATACCTAATATAAACGAATAGCTCGTTATAATTCATAAATAGACATTCATTACACCAAATTGTGAGCTCATACATATGAAAGAGATGGTAGGTTGACAATTAAAACTATTGTATTATTTTGTTTATTAGAAAGTAACTATGTATGCTATTTTATAATACATTTGTGAATTGCTTATAATGAAAGATTTAAAAAAATCAGATTACACACTTGCTTATAATAGAAAGATTTGGTCAAATATCAATATTAGTAACGGGAAATTAATTTATGTAATTAATAATATAAATGATTATAACCGAAAACATTTAAAATACAATTAATTAAATAATATTATTAATTTTCGATTACACAATTTTAAATTCACATTAAATTATAGGTTATTTGTTTTAATATAAGAAAACGGGAGAAAGGAAAGCAGGCCAATATTCATGATAAGACCCTCTTTACATATGACAGATTCATTTTAGAAAGTGATTGTATACAATTTGTAAACATGGTGAAAGAAGAGATGTTGGCTTGAGATGGTGAAGTTAACTATGACGTTTTTGCAATACTAATAATTGACATTGTTTTTTGTCTTCACATTATTACCAACTACGACATGTCATCACTATTATCGTGTACCAAAACACCACCATTGTTGTTTTCTCCATTTTTGGTTTCGATGCATTGTTCATGTACTACTATAATGTATAAAAATGATTGTGATGCTTCAGTTGTATGCTATTGTAGATTATTTAGTTCTGCTGGGCACTGTCATGCAACATGAAATCTGCATTAATATTTCTTATGTAACCAAGTACCAAAACTATACTATAATCTTCACTCTACAAGAAATATGAAATTGCGGATATTGTAACATTTATATGTTATATATCTATCTACATGTTTATTGACACATCTAGGATAATTTGAGTCAGAATATCTATACACCCACTTCTTCAAAGTCATATTTATCATTAGAAAAAGATTCATTTAAGAGATCTTCTAACTTTTGTCCTATTGACATATGGTTAAAATTTAAGTTTACTAACAACTTTTAGACGGTAGGTAAGCAAGTGGTCAATACATTGCAGTTAATGAATTAACGTATCAATAAAATTATGAAAACAATCCCATAAATGGTAGATGCATAGCTAACAATTAATTATGATTGGTTAGAAATATTTATTGCACAAAATTGTAAGAAAAAACATCCCTTAATCCGAGTCCTAAGAAGTGTTGTTAATACAACTCTTAAAATTTAAATTGCTTCAAGCTATCATATTTACATGTTAAATGATATCAACAATTCATAATTTTGTGATGTTTTTTATAAGTTATCTTTGATTTATATAGAAATAAATATTTAAAAAAAAAAGAAAAAAAAAAATCGCGTAATTTCATATATAAAAAAAGGTGGTACCATTGGTACCCTTTACAAATTTTTGACAACCAATACTCGTAGCACCTACTATGATGACAAGAAAATATAGTTTTTATTTTATTTTATTTTTCCGTATCTTTTAGCTTTTACTATGTTTGACTTGTCAAACTTTAAACTTTCTGTTTCGCATTTTTTTGGTAGTTTTAATCATTTTATTAGTAGAACAAAACCAATTTTATGGTTTTCTGCTTTTTTTTTTCTCAATACTTTTGACTTATTAAACTTTATTTTTTTTGTCTTGTTTTATTTATTTCGCAGTTTTATAATAAAAATAAAAATAACATTTTTTTAGAAAAAGATGTTACTTGCACTTTAGAAGTACCAATAACCAACTGTTTTAAAAAATGCTTAAACATACAGTGTAGTCACGTAGGAAGTGAGTGAAACCTTAACTTTTTTGAGTTAAGGCCGAGTGACCATACTGTCCCTTTGAGTTAAAGGTCTCTGGAATAAAAAAATTACACTTTTGCCCCCTTAACGTCTGGTAACATTTGAATTAAAAATAATGATTAAAAAAAAAAGAAAAATTCAAAACACTCTCTTGGTTCTTAAACGGCTATTTTTGGTTAAAAAACTTTCAAAACACCCCCTTAACGGCTAGTTTGAATTAGAATTTAAAATCCTTTATAAATACCAACGTTTACAAGTCAATTTCACACACTTTCCATACACTATTAATAATAAAAAAAAAAAAAAAAAAAAAAATACACAAACGCCATGGCTTGTCGTCTGCCACATTCCGTCAAAGAAATGCAAGTGTTTATTGAAAAACAATGCGATAAAGAAGATGATGATCGTATGATACAACAATACGCTAAATGCACAGACATTTCTGCAGAAAGAAAAGTTGTGATCAACCAATTTTTTAATGAGAAAGCCAAGAAAGACGAGGCTATTAGTGACACGTTGTGGGATTGTGTTACACATATACAAACCAACATCAGCAACAAAATCAGGTGGAGCTATGAGAAAAACAAAGAGGTTGGTTCTGCATCACAACTATTGACTCAACTGAGGCTAGGTGCATCAACTTCATCGAATGCACTTACATTTATTGAGCAACAACAATCTCCTCTATTTACGGGGTATGCCGACGAGGCAGATAATCCTTTTGGCTTAATTGCAACACAACTGTATGACATGAGTGTTGGCGAACAAACGTTCAAAGAATTTGAAGTAGAGCAAGCAAAGCTTTAACAAGAGTGGGAGGAGAAACTCAGGAAGGACAAAGAAGAACGTAACACGTTAATTGAGGAATTTCCTGGGTATAGGTCTTCTTCTTATGATTCTGCATGCAGGGAGCACTTAAATTAAGTTATGTTTATGTATTTCGTATGGTAGCGTATCGTAGTGTATTTTATGTAACGTTTATTTAATGGTTATTATGTAACGTTTATTTAATGGTTATTATGTAACGTTTATTTCCGTATTTGAATGAATTTGTATTGTAAAATGTTTAAGATTTAATGTTATGTTATTTATTAAATGAAGTATTAGTTTTAGTTTAGGAATAGATTTTGAAAATAGTTAAGTTAAAGTTGAGTTAACGTTGAGTTATAATAAGGAGTGTTTTTTTTTAATTAAGGTTAAAAAGTTAAAGCTGATGTGACACTGACGTGACACTAAGTAAAAGTTTAACTGGTAATTACCACACCCTCTGCTCTTAGAGAATATTCTACATTATGTACTAAAACCTAACATTTTGAAAAATGAGTGAGTTATCCGCACCCTCTCATAGGGAAGGTTTGCAATGATTGGACGCATCGTCAGATTTTACGGTGTGCATTGCGGGTTGTACGATTTGACTAAATCCCTATGATATGACAATATAAGGAGGGTTCCTATATCACATCCCTTTGAAAAATTATACAAGAATTCAAGTTCCTTAAAATACATGCACTTCCTCCATATTATCACGACACAAGCTAAGAAAACCTATCATTTAAATCACAAAAAACTAGTTTTCACAAAATTACAAGTCAAAGCAAAAGAAAGAAAAAAATGTTATTTTGAAAAAAAAAAATAAAAGAAAGAAAAAAACAAAGGGCATTTTGGTTAAATCTAATACTACTAGTATAAATAAAGGGTATTCTCGTCAAACCAAACATAAAAAAGCAAAAAATTTGAAAACAAGTGTCCGTTTGAACCAACCCATAATAAAAACAAAACACACATTCAAAAATCTCACCCATTTCAATACAAACAAACCCTCCTTCACACACTCTCCCCAAAACCAAACCCTTTTCATTAGTGTAAAATATGACAGGTATGGTAATGCTAACACGCGGAACCGGCTGCAACAGCAACACCAGTATCGCCACAAAAGGCGGTACTGATGTTGCTGATGCCGGTTCTGTCGGTTCTGTAAATGAAGAAGAACAGAACCAGATATCATTAGTCGCGCTACTTATAGCGGCTTTAAGGAAGTCAGTGGTGGCGTGCCGCGTTGAAAATGAAAATCGAGAAGATGTAGGAGCCGGGTTGTGTCAGATGGAAATTGGCTGGCCTACTAATGTGCAACATTTGACTCATGTTACTTTTGATAGGTTTCATGGTTTTTTGGGCCTGCCTGTTGAGTTTGAAGTCGAGATACCGTGTCGTGTTCCAAGTGCCAGGTAAATTAATATTTAACTTTTGTATAAATTTATGGATCTGGGATTTGTTTGATGATGAGAAAGGTGTGAAGATGGTAAATGTTAGATTTAATGTTGTGGTAAATATAGGAGTAAATGCTGGATTTAAGAAACTTGAACATTTGATGTGTTTGAATGTTAACATAAAAATGGAATCCAATGTTCATTAAATTGTAGAATTTTTTTTTTCATTGAGTTACCACTTATCAGATTGCACTATTATAGTCCAAATCTATCTAGTATTTTTTAAAAGTTTTAAAAACATCTTCAAAAAAATTTCTAGACATTTTATAATTAGAAAAAAACACTGGTAATTCTTAAGCTATGATTATATACTACCTTTTATTGTGGGAAAAGGGTAAAGTTATTACTTTTTGGTCATTATAACGTTGGGATTCTTTTTTAAAATTTGACATAGATTGATGTTCTTTTTCTTTTGGGTATAAGAAAGTCTATTGTTAATAATAAAAGTAACTATTTGGCAAAGTAACACTTTCTATCAAGCATCTATATATGTTTGTACAGTGCAACTAATAGAGATTACTTTGGCTTTACAAATTTGTTTCTGAATTCATGTTTGATATTGCTGATCATCTTGTTGTTGTGCAGTGTAAGTGTGTTTGGTGTCTCGGCGGAATCAATGCAATGCTCTTATGATTCAAGAGGCAACAGTGTCCCTACAATTCTTTTGCTGATGCAGGAAAGATTATACGCGCAAGGAGGTCTAAAGGTATATATACTTCTTCATGTGCACATATTATGGTGAAGTCGGGTCGACTTTGGCACAAGTCACAACGTGCTGTGTTTGCTTGTTTGTCCTTGAAAACGAAAAACATATAAATACTCATGTTTTATTTGTAGTTAAAAGGGAATAGTTAATTCTGCTCATTTGACGTCTTAGAAATAGCACGTCACCCACCTTGATTCTGTTCATAAGTAAACTTAGGTATTTGCATTTATCGAGTTTTCGTTGTGAAATCTGATGGGATATTTGTGTTAAAAATTGGTTTTATAGGCAGAAGGAATCTTTCGTATAAACGCTGAGAACAGCAAAGAGGAGGAGGTGAGAGACCAGCTAAACCGAGGCATGGTACCTGAAGACATTGAGGTTCATTGTTTAGCAGGTTTGATTAAGGCATGGTTTAGAGAGCTACCATGTGGTGTGCTTGATGGGCTTTCTCCTGAAGATGTACTAAACTGCAACACAGAAGAAGACTGTGCTGAGCTCGTTAAACACCTTAAACCGACTGAAACTGCATTGCTTAACTGGGCTGTTGATCTTATGGCTGATGTTGTTGAACATGAAGAGTCCAATAAAATGAATGCTCGAAATATTGCCATGGTTTTTGCTCCCAACATGACTCAGGTACACAATATCAAATTATTAGCCCATTTTAATAGCGTATGGCAATATGTATCTCTTTAATGGCATTTATCTTCGTTAGCTTAAAGCACATGTTGTTTTAAGGGGTGTTTGGCAGTGCTTATTTTGAAGTGTTAAATAAGCAATCCCAGACACCCTCTTAACCATTTAAGTTTATACAACGCATGACTTAAACATTAATTTCATGTGATAATAAAGTTTCTCTTTCTTTTCGGATTAGATGTCTGATCCATTGACGGCTCTCATGCACGCTGTACAAGTCATGAACTTGCTCAAGACCCTGATTACAAAAACACTAAGAGACCATGAAGATGCCGCAACCACAGATTGTGGATACTCTCCCATGTCATACCGCTCCGGTAGGCAATCAGACTACAGCCAAGAAGAAATGGAAACCAGCTGTGAACTTAGAAGAGAACCACCATCAGAAGATGACAATGATGGAGATGAAGACGACGATGAAGTTGAATCACTTAGCGAGATAGAAGAAAACTTCATAAAACAGCTGATGGAAAACGAAAATGCTAAAGATTGTTTCAAGAAAGAATTGGGAAATATGGTGAAGCAACGGTCTAGCCCGACTAGTGGCTTTGATTTCCAAGAGGAGTCATCTGGGATAACCGATGGATATATGTCGGGTATGAGTGTGAGTCCTGGGATCGGGACAGAAGTGGAAATGTTGAACAAGATTGTGGAGTGTGTGAAGTGAATCGTGGCAATGTAGGATTTTAGGAGAACTTATATGCATGTTTCTTTTGTAAATTAGCACTTATTTAGTAGCAGCACCTAGTAGTATGTTTTTTTGAAGGAGTGTTTGGATTGCGATATTGACTTTGTAGAAGTCTGGTTCAGCTGGGGGCTGAACTGGTGTTGTTGTTTCTAAGATTTTACCAGCTTAAGATTTGTAACTTAGATTTTGTGACCCATAACATGGATAATTTAATTTTAAACACTGTATGCCGCAGTAGTTGTAGTTTTTATTAGTGTCGACAGGTGTTACTGTTGTATTAATGCTTCTTTCCACCTTTTGATATCCATTTCGCTTGCTTAACCTTGAAGAAGATCCATATGCATTCAATAAACCAGGAACAGCACAAGTTCTATTATAAGCAGACAAGAACTGCGCGTTCAGGGCGTGCACCACTATTTATTTCAACACAACTTCTCTCTGTCATCAATTACTGGCCCGGTCTGAGTTTTCTCTATTTGAGTAAAATGGCTCTTTAGTAATATAATCATATACCGACTGAACTGCAATGTAACTGTTAGATTAAGCTATGTATAGGGCATGTTGTTCTAATTTCATTGGTTTCCTTGTTACAAACAAATGAAGTCAAGATTGGTTCAGTTGACAAATAATTTAACTTGCGTGACATTTGTGAAATCGACTATTCATCACCCTTAATTACAAAGTAAGTTGTTCGGTTATTTTAAGTAGCTCGAAGTAAGATCAAGTGTTTACAATCACATTTTACATATATTAAAAATGTTTTAAAACATGAATCATTGACAGTAACCTAAGCCGACCCAAATCACCCAAAATTCTTACCCATTTTCACATGAACATATAACTTGCACCAGCAGTTTCCTTTCCTGCACTATAACAAGGTAAATGGTTGCTTAGAAAGGGATGACGACTGACAAGCACAATGGCTCAAAATACTGTTACTACTTTTCCATTGCTGCACAAACCACTTGTATTCAGGCATAGGGCATCCACCAGCCATTATTTCAGCAAAAAAAATCAGCATGTTAAAATAAAACACAATCAACCTAGAACACAATTACATTGTAAAAAGTAAAAACTACATAGATGCCATATGTTCATCGCATATGGTTCAAAAACGTCTGAAATACCATTCACCAATTAAAAATATGTTAACAAAAAGCAGTAACATAAAAAACTAGTATCCTTTTAACTTGTACTTTTGCCTAGAAGATATTTAAAAAGAAAACATCGCTATTATAACAGACAATGAACATTATGTATCCGAAAAGTTCAACAAAGCAATAGTTCTACCTTTTATCGCTTGAGACATTCAGATCCATTTGTATACAACATGTTAGACAATAATTAAAGTGGGACATGCTCTATTTTTCATAAATGAGTCCCAACTGCTGGAATAGCAACAAAAATTTAACAGCTAAGATAATAAATATACAATTATCGACACCAGCACAAGATCATGCATGTTTATCAAAATGATAATAAAACCAAAATTGTAGATAATAAAAACACATTTTCAAAATAATCTACAATTGTAAACAGATTATCCGCTTTTGATCAAATATAAGTAAAAGGGATCCTAGGAGTAATTACTCACAAACTCTCTAAGATCTGTTTCAACTTGTTTCGTGGTTGAAAATCTAAAACTGGCAGACAGCGAATGGTTGAAAAGTCAAACAGAAACATAAAGTAACATCTTGACTTTGGGGCTTTTGCAGTGGCAAAACAAGAAGATCGAGTGAAATTACTTGAATATCCTTACCATGTATCACTGAAAATTGAGAGTTTTGTTCGCCACGCCTGACACAACTCTTAAGTAGCCGACCCTGAAGCTAGCTCTGCGCATAAACAAAAGTACTCTACCATTAAAATCAAGTAACTAAGTTACCATCATGAATTGTAGTTGATGTACAATAATAGATGACAAGTTTGGATAACGTAACATAACACAACTATTGAGGTGCCACAAATGAATGGGTCGGCGGGTTGGGTCATGGGTTCAGCAAGCATTTTCATAAAGCAAGCCCCTGCGGGTTGAGTTAACAAGTAAAGCTTTTTGAACATTTTTAAAACTAAAAGTAATAGTTAATGCATGAGTTATAATTATAAGAACTTTTTCAATAAGTTCGTATTTAGCTTAATTCTTTTATTTCACCCATTTAAGACGATGCAAAACCCATATTGACCCTTTTCAGACCTAAATCTAGTTATATCTCAAATCTAGGCCGGTTGTACCTATGGGCATGGAGCATACTTACCTAAGCTAGGGTGTCCAGTACATGCTTCTTTTCCATAAATGCATGTATGTCATGCATGTGTCTTGAATTATGGATGAAAAGGTAGGTTTTAAGTTTCTTATCAAATAGAGCAAGGACGGGAAGTGGTATCAATTGTTATTTCAAGAAAATATCTTATTAACTTTTTCAAACTAACCACGCTATTTTACTGCAAGTGCATATAAAATTTTACTGGAAGTGCATATAAAAGTGAGCCAGAAAAGCTTCTAAATATTATTGGATAGCTCATTCAGCAATTGTGCTTGGGTTAGTTTTGGTAGTTCAGGTAGCCTTCTATAGTTGTTTTTACTGTCAGTAGCACAGCTCAGACTCTTTCATGTTCATGTGACCAATAAATTTTCAGGAATTATATTATAAAGAAACAATACTGAGCGACAATTGCTAAAAAATTACCTGATATCACGGTTTCCCGGTTCTCCTGCTTGAGCAAAGAAATAATCACAATCTCAATACAGGTGATGGCCAGCACATGGATAGATGCAGTGACCTGGCTGCCTGGAACCCAATGAAAGTGATAAGAAACAGGTTATGTCACACCCCTATGAGATAACTGGAAAAAGATCACTGTCCAAGAAAAAGAAACAATCTGCAGCTACCTTGAAAAGAGCAGCCAAAATGGAACAGCAGAGGAAGCTACACATGCATAAAATGTCAAATACCTGAAGACGAAACACATGTTTTGGCACCATATCCTCGACATAGATAGAAATGCAGGAAAAAAAACATATATCTATGTGTGTCAAAAATATTCTTCCTATATCATATTTCAAGTTTAAAGAACAAATAGGCAATATCAAGAAAGACAAAAATCATGTAGAGGAATCAGAATTTTAAATTAGAGGGAGAGAAAAGAATCAGAAATAAGCTTTTAAAGTACTATGCTACAAATGTTGTAAAGAAAAGAATGAATATATTGAAAGTCAATGACTAAATGAATTAATATGTTACACAATTACAGATACAAAAGCACACAATAAACAAAGTATTACAAGTGTCAGGGCTTTGGCTACACGTGGGATGGAATAGCATGTGTTGTAGCAGTTCAGTTCAACCGCAGAAACTGCAATGTGCAGATTACATATATAGTTCTGCGGCCTTCTATAACTTACAGTCAAATCAGTAAGCTTTATTTTGTTTGTTGTCTCTTTTAAGTTGGACCTTCAACTTCTTACCACCTAACTGATATCCATTCATTGTATTAATTGCAGATTGTGCAGCAGCTGGAGAGTCATAACTGACAAAACCTGATAGCATATAACTAATTAGATACGCAAGGACTGCCATGGTTGGAATAAAAGGATGCTAATTTGAACTGATTAGGGGTTACTGTTTGGATCGAATGGGTCAAACTTAATAAAAAAGTCAGCTACTCAGCTCAAATTATAAAAGGTCAAACAAGCCAAACAGATCGAAAGTCCCATGAAGGGTAGTCTTTAATGCATATAGCCACCTAAATCATTTTTGAAAATATTTTATTTACAATTGTAATTTACTTTTTAGGCATTAATTATATATTAAAACTTAAAAATGAATATAAAATGCTTTTGGTCAGCCGGCTTCGACCACACTAAAATGACCAGTTTTAGCCTGTTACCCAACCCCCTCAACCCGCATATGTAGCTACATCTACTTGGAAGAATATAATGAAGTCCATACCGAAGCACTTGCTAACACCAGTTGCCTTGTCAATGAAAACCTTGGAACTCAAAACCCTTCCAAATGATTGGAAGGCATTTGCAAGCTCTTCATCGCCAAATTCTTGAGGAATGTGATAAATAAACAAATTAGCACCAGGTGGACCTGCAACGGAAGATGGAAACAAAAACTGCATAAATTTACAATGAGAGTGGTAAGAAGTGAATGCTAAAGAAACATCACGCACAGATAATCAAGAGAGAGGTGATGTACATAGAAGATTCGAGAGGTCAACTTCTACCCATATGAAGGGGTTCATATCAATAAATGATATAAGTAAAAGAGGCCATATGGGTTGAAAATTTCCTAAGGTGTATATGTAATAGTTACAATCTCATAAATTGTTTTACTTTTTAGGTTTATAATAAGTTAGTTTTTGTTGACAAATTTAACGCGTTAACTACTTTATAAATTACTAACAAAATATGCTTAGAGGTCAACCAAACCAAGCCCGTTTTGACTTTACTCAACCAACCCTGACTCCCTCATTTTTCACCCAAAAGATCTTTAACAACCTTCAATATGGTCAGCAGCACTTCCACCTGCAGTTGAAGATGTTGCAGTATGATTATTAGCAACTTCTGGTGGCATTGGGCTAGACGGGCCACTGAAAGGCCTCATTCCTCCAGGGTACGCAAAAGGATATTGAAGCCTGGGAACGGCTGGATAAGGAGAGCCCATATAACCGGTTGGCGAAACTGCAAAGTTCCTTGGAGATCCTCTTTGTAATGCATTTGCTTGGTTGGGGCTGTAAGGTGGCATCAGCCCATAAGTTCCACCAGCCTACGTACAAAATCAACTCTTAATCACATGGAAAAAAAATGATAGAAAGGGTGTTACTAGGAATTTCGAAGCGATGCAATGACTATGATGAAACACACCTGATACCCATAACCGTTATAAGGTGACATATAACCCATTGGAAGTGCTCCAAATAAAGATGGATGTTGGGACGGGTCAACATTTGCCAAAGTTGAAGCTATGGATTGAGCTTTCTGAGCCTTTCTAGCTTGCCTTTCTTTTTCGGTGTCAGCCCATTTAACGACCAAAGGAACAGTTGAACCCTAATACAGAGAAATACAACAGAAATTACAACTACACTAACTAATTCCAACTACCTATAGAAGAAAAAAGTAAAAAATAAAGCACAACCTCCATCTTGTGCTTTCCGTTAAGGCCCTCTATAGCAGCAACAGCTTGATCTTTTGTCTCATACTTCACGAAAGCACAACCTGCACAATCATGATAATAAAACATGAGATGTAGCCCCAGACATAGGTAACAGGTTTTTATAGTTTGCAGTAATGAATTAAGTATGCACCTTTGCTCGTTTGTTGAGAACCTCTAAGTATTTGCAAGTCTTTTAGAGTTCCATATTGTGAAAATAATGCTGAAACTTCACCTTCGGAAACATTCTTGGGAAGCATACCGATGAAAAGCTTGTGTTCTTAAACAGAAGATCAGGGAAAATGAAAAGCTAGTCAGATAATTTGATTTTAGATTATGGAAGTAGCTGCAATCTGCAATTCAAATAAAGAACTAGTATGGTATACCTAGCCGTTCCAACTCGCCATCAGCGTACTTTACTTGCAATGGACTAGAAGCCTGGTGGATAACAAAGGACATGCCATATTAAATACCGAAATGGAATATCATCTAGATCTTAAAGAACGTAATCTCTGACTTGTGTTTATGGACTACAGGGTTATATCCTATTATCTTTAACTCACTGGTGTAACGAACATTAAATTTCCCTTGAGAAAAAAGGTAAATTTCAACTCTCATTCTCACTTTATGGTCTCACTCTCAATTTAACGTCTACACAGAAAACCTAAAATACGTTGGAGCGTTATTGGCCAATCTCAAAATCATAACCAGTTCATTTTCTAAAAATTACCTAGTACATACTAAGCCGTTCTTTCCTAATATTTACCTTAAAGAGTTAAACTGCTATAATAAGGAGTACCAAGGCCCCTCAGTTTAATTATCTGAACTTATTGTAGTACTTTTGTTGATAATACGTCATTATCCTCATTAAATTCATATTATACTACTAATAGTAGTTATTACACATCTTTGACATAATTGATGTCGTGCCTTGCAAGAGAAATGAACTAGATAGCTTTAAATGAGTGTCTCAAAGCAAGGATGATGTCTAGTAAAGCAAGTTGCTCTAGTCCACCTATTTTAGCTACAAGAACTTTACTCTACTTTATATTTTGTTTCTTTTAATTAAGAAATCATAAAAGTAGCCAAAACTCCTTTAAACATGAAACCATGCATTCAATTACATCAAGCATGACAAAAACAAGCCATATTATCCATTAACTATTCTTTTATCAAATTTCACTTTATCTCAATGTCATTACCAACTATTGTTCCTCTCAATGTGTCTTCCAATAAGAACGTCGACTATAAGTCTATAAGTTAAAAACATCATTGACAACGACAAGAGATATTTTCATAATTAGTCTCTAACAAAACATTGATCAAATAAGTAATCTAAGGTATAAAAAAAAGTTCAAAAGGAAAAACTCACACGATTCATAACATTCCAAAAATAGAAATTGCTATAGTCTCCATAAATATCCTAACATAGAAAAGCTCTAAATTCTCCAAAAATTTAAAAATTAAGGTTACAAAAAATTATTTCTCGCGCGATAACAATATCAGTAGATCCTAAATTCTAAATCTCATTCTACCAACTAAAGCCAACTCCCACGACACTAAAAAACCGCATAGAACAAACATAAGCTAGCAATTTTCATAAATTCACAAAAATTCTAAATTTCTAATCCAACGAGGGAATTTCGACAATGCATTACACAAAAACACTCAAACAAACTCCAACAACCACAAAACCGACACGAAACACACAAAAAACAAACAAGATCTAAAACAATAATAACAAAAAGTGAAAAACTAACCCCAGTCAACGTCCTCTTATTATGAAAAGCCTCAACAGCTTTATCAGCCTCCTCTCTATTCGGACATATCACAAAACAACAACCTAGTACAAAACACAATCCAGTCAACAAAAGTCAAAACACATATCTCGAAAACATCATCATCAAATTTAATAATAATACTACATAACAATAAAAAAAAAATGTTAAACACATTGTGATCCGTAATGAGGGAACCAAGACCTCGTGATGAACGAGTAGCTTTGTCTTTAATGATGTTGACTTCATCAACAAGTGCAAATTCTTTAAACATTGCTATGAGCTGTGATTCAGTCATGTGTTTAGGGACTTGACCTACGAAGAGCTTCACGCATTCGTCGGTTTTATTTGTTTCCGCCATTAATGCCGCTTTTTTCTCCCTGTGATCTGCGAGGTTTCTCTCTCTAGAAAGTTTTTGTTTTTGTGACTTTCTCTCTCTAGAATTGAATTGAGTTGACACTAAATTTATGTTTGTTTTGTTTTGGTTTGGTTTGGTTGTGTTTGTGTTTCTCTCTCTATGTTTATGTTTGGGGAAATTGGGTAAAACTTTCTAAGAAAATGTTTTTTTTTAATAAATATTTGATCCTTGTAGTGTGGTAGATGTGTTATGTTGAGCCCTTTTACTATCTCTTTATTCATTTTAAGAATTTGACTTTAAGCAGTAAAAGTGATGTCACGTCATGTCACATTAGCATTTTCTCATTTAACTTCCCTTATCACTCTCACATAGGGATGAGCAATGACCTTTGGAAAAAGTGCAGCACCAGATCTTGGTTTTATATACTTGATGCCGTCTGGTCTTTGTGAAAATGGTGAGAAAAAAAAACGGTACCACAAAATTGATGACGGATAATAACGGAATTCCGAGTTCGATGCACCGAATACAAAAGTTTTTTTTTAAATAAACACATGATCCAAACAGTCTTATTCACATTTACAAGTCTCACATCAAAAAATCCTTTCATTAATAATTCAAGCCAAAACCCACTTTTGAGTCTCACCATACCCAATTAAAACACAAAAAGCCAATTAAAAGAAATAAATAAAAGATAATCTCTTTGGCGCAAACATGTGGTTTCACTTGCACATTGGCGTAGAGAGAAGGGTATGGTGGCTTGGATTTGGCTTAAGCCAAAACCTTTCCATGTAAGATAGGCGTTTTCTTTGCGCCACTACACCTAACTCTCTAAGGGTTTAAGCTGTAAAATAGTTATGTGTCATAAAAAAGATTTGTGATATGCTGAGTTATTGTCAACTACTTTCTAACAATGTTTTGAGATATGTAGCTTACAAATTAATGAATAGTAAACAGGTAACTTATAAAATTTCTGGGTAAAATGTACAAGTGAGAACAAACTTTAACGTTTATGGCTTAAACCCTAGAATATGTATGACTTGGTTAGAACCTTTCAAGTTGCCAAGAAATTTTAAAGACATGATTGCAAGGTTGCATCTCCTTCCTTGCATGATTTCAACCGTGTTTGTCATGGAAATGAATCAACTTGTTAACTATAAGTCGTTGATTATGGGTGTTTATTTGGCTGCTTAAATTAAGTATGTAATACTCTTCCCATAAACCATCTTAAATAAACATGACGCTTTTGTCAAGGTTCTATGTACTTGATGTTTTGTTAGATTATCAAGGGGTTGGTTATCAATATCCTTTCCTTTTTCTTAAATTATACTTTTACCTCTCCTATTTATTGGTCAAATACATTTTTTTTTTCTTTAGAGCAGAAAAATATATTTTGAGAAAAAAAAATTGATCTGCCAATGATTTCTCGGTTTAACTTGGCAGTGAAATCACAACTCCATACACCCGTGACTTCATGAGTATCAACTGTTCATTCATCAAAGACTAGCCTCAAACAACGTTTAGTTATTTTTTGCTAATTGAAAAGAATTGGAATTATAACAATTAGATGGTTTTATAGTGTTTTGATTTGATTAACATGTAAAAATTACTTCTTCCGTCCCTAAATAAATGTCCATTGTTGACTTTTTAAGTCTTGGTTATTCAACTTTGACCTTAAATATTTTGTTTGTGTTATGTAATACTTGATGCAAAATATATGAATGGATTGAATTTTAAATGTATTTTTATTAGTATAATTTTCATCAAGTATTGCATAACACAAACAAAATAATTTAAGGTCAAAGTTTAAAAAATAAGACTTTGAAAATCAATACTGCACATTTATTTAGGGACAGAAGGAGTATAATAAAGCACGAAACTAAAAAAAATTAAATATTTATGTCATATCAAAGTGGGGTTTCTAAAACTATCTTAGGAGGTAGGTACACTTTTTTAACGACATGTTTACATTGCTTTCTGTTTTTGGCAACAGTCAGTTTTAATATTTACGTAAGTGATAGTTAAATATTTCCACTAGATTGTATATCGTACAAAGTCAAACATTAATTACTTGTGAAGAAACAATGTTAGGTATAAGGGTGAGCAAACGGACCGGCCGGACCGGACCGACCGAAGGACCGACCGGACCGACACGGACCGAGACCGGACCGACCACATTCGGTCCGGTCCGCGGTCTCGCTTTGGGCAATCGGTTCGGGTCCGGTCCGGTCCGGTCCGGTCCGGACTAAAACCGACGAAAACCGACGAATTGGGCGTTTTGGACCGGACCGACCAAGACCGAGACCGGACCGACCGGACCGACCGGACCGACCAAATTCGGTCCGGTCTCGGTCTTGGCTTTTGGCCGAACTCGGTTTTCGGTCCGGTCCGGTCCTGGCCGGTCCGGTCCGGTTTTCAGCCGATGCACACCCCTAGTTAGGTATACAAGTAGCAAAGTCCATATACGATACAAAGAAATTACATATTCATGTTATGCTTACAAATATGCATCACCTACATTTGTAAAACAAATTGCAAACGAAAGAGTAAGTTTATTTTCATATCCGTTTCGGAGATGAATTAGACCTCAAATCTCACCTTCATACATGTCAAAATCGAATACAATTACCTAAGACACAATTTTCTTTGTGATGATCACATTAAAGTAGTGGCTATTATAAACACCATTTAATTTCATAAGGACTTATTTCATGTTGCAAAATTGCAACAATATAAAACACCAATTGGTGGAACTTTAAATGTCATATTTAAGGTTCATATGTGTTAAATACTTAAATGTTACTGTAATTGGGTCATCAAATATAGATTCAAATTGCTCCAAAAAGTAATAAATCGTCTATCAGTTTGACAAGTATTATTGTTGTAACCATGACATAGGGGGGGTTTACGTTGCTAGGAGGAGGAATGCGGAAGGGACGAAGTTTGGTTTTGTTACTTTTAATGGGGTTCGAGATAGTCGGGATTTGGAGAAACAAGTGAAAGTGGTAAAAATGGGGAAGTGCTCAGTGAAGGCAAACATTGCTAGGTTTGCTATTGAGAACGAAAGGGCTGGTTTCACATCTGTCAAGGTCCAGGGACGACAACAAAGGGAGGAGGCTCCAAAGCGGAGTTCAGGGGGCTTTGCCTCCAATGGAGTTTCTTTTAGTGATATGGTCAAGGAGCATAAGGGGGGAGTGGGGACGGAGAAGAGTCTGAAGATTGAGGAAGACAAGTGCGTGATGGTGGGCTACCACGAGAGGGCGGTTATAGCCCAATGTATTGATACCAATTCCCTCTCTTCTCCATCCTCCCTTCTGAGGGAGTGGGGATTACAGAAACTGGAGATACAATACGTGGGTGGAATGTGCATGTTGATTGCGTTTCATTCTAGTATGGAGGCCAAGGAGTTCATCAATAGGAAGGAGATTTGGAATAAATGGATCGTCAAGGTCGATCTCTGGAAAGGGCAATCTCTTCCTTTTGAAAGGATTGCGTGGATTGGTATTTACGGAGTCCCTCTACACTTAGCCTCGGCAGACACGTTCAACAAAATAGGGAACTTGGTTGGAAAAGTGGTTTCCCCATCGACCACCGATGAATCTGATAAAAACAAATCCGGGGAAGGTATCGGCGTTCTGGTCGGAGACGGAAAGGAAGTCAGAGAAGCCATCACACTTGAGTGGAAGGGGAGAAAATTCAGGGTGTGGTTAATCGAGAAACCGGTTAATTGGTACCCTAATTGTGACTTCGAGACAAATGAATCATCTTTCCCGGCTGGTTCCAACGGCGGCGCTGCAACTAGGTTTGATCAAGAATTGGAAGATGGGGAGATACGAACCGTTGGGGATGGAAACGATGAGTCCCTGCATGGGGAAGGGGACAACATTGAAGGTGGTGGCATGCATGAGGGTAGAAACCAAGAGACGCATGAGAATGTTGCTTTTAATGCTGAGGACAGGGAGGGTGGGACCATGAATGTGGACCCTACAAATTCTTTTGAGTTTTCCTCTTCAGCTATACAAAAGAAGAAAAAGGGTGGGCCTTTTGTTTTTAATGAGGATTGGTGTAAAAGGATAGTTAACACGAGTCCTGAGCTTTCTAACAGGCCAAAGAAAAGGCCCAGAGAGTCGGACCCCTTCTCTCTTGATGGGTTATTGGGTTTAAATAAAAATGGGCCTACTAATAAGAAAGATACAAATAATAACAACACAGGGGGAAGTCTCGACCTTAACAAAAGTGCAAACATTCCTTGTGATGACATAATGAGTTCAAGTGACCCCCAAGAAATAGTAGAGGAGACGGTGGATCCGAAGGATGAGGGTGAGCCCCAGGTCGCTAGTATCGAAGATGAGATCGATGAAACAATTGAGATTGGTAAGAAGATTGGAATCAACCTTACCAATGTCGACCCAAAGATCAGAGCGGCCATTGAGGAGGAGGTATCAATGTTGTTTAAATGAATTGCCTTTCAATAAACATTAGGGGAATGGGGGGTTTGCTTAAACCCAAATGGATTAGGAAGATTGTAAGCAAAGAGCAGGTGTCGTTTTTAGCAATTCAGGAATCACAAATTGGGGGTATAAATAAAGGTTTGCTTAAGAACTACTGGGGAAACAGGGAGTTCGATTTCGAAACAGTTGAATCTGAGGGTAGATCGGGGGGTCTTGTAAACGTGTGGGACCCTTCGGTGTTCAAGAAGACAGGGGTCATAAAAAACAAGAACTTTTTGGTTTGCCTTGGTAGGATCATGGGCTGTGACGGAGTAGTAGCTGTTGTTAATGTATATGCACCACAAAAATACAAGGATGAGGCTGAATTATGGTCGAACTAAAGAAGATAAAAGCGGTTCATAAAGATTGGTGGATAGCTTTGGGAGATTTCAATACGGTAAGGTTTAAGGAAGAAAGAAAGGGATCGATGCTGAAAAAGAGATGTGCGGCGGATTTTAATAATTTCATTGAGGAATCGGATCTATTTGAATACGAGATGAAAGGGAGTAAGTACACGTATTTTAAAGAAGACGAGAAAGGAAAAAAATGGAGCAAAATTGACAGAATTTTAGTTAGCAGGGAAGTTATTGACAATTGGCCTTCTGCTTGTTTGCGGGCTCTCCCAAGATTGCATTCTGACCACAGTCCGTTGTTATTATCTATGGTGGATTGCAACTTTGGGCCTAAACCATTCCGGCTCTTTAACTCTTGGCTGGAACACCCCGACTTCGAGTCTGTGGTTTCGAAAGCTATCGAGTCTTTCAAGTTTACAGGCCCGCCTGATGTTTCATTGTCCATGAAATTAAAACACGTTCGCAACAAGATTAAGGAATGAGAGAAGTGGAAAAAGCAAAGAATCAGAGGAGATTGAAAATTGTAAACAAGAGTTAGAAGAATTGGATGCTTTATTAGAAGAGGAAGACCTCGATGAGGCCGAGACTTGGGCTCGCCTGGAATGTAAAAACAAGATCAAGGAATACGAAGAAAAAGAGATCAAAGACTTGAGCCAAAGATCGAGAAGTAGATGGATTTTACAAGGAGATGAAAACACCAAATTTTTTCATGGGCTTATTAATAATCGAAAAGTATCCAATGCAATCCATGGTCTTATGGTGGACGGTGTTTGGGTATCGAAACCGTCTCAGGTAAAGAAGCAGGTTTTCAAGTTTTTTAGAGATAAATTCCATGAAGATTGGAAGGAGAGACCAAAGATAGATTGCTCGTTCGAGGAAAGACTGAATGAGTCGGATATTAGGGAGTTGGAAGCTGCCTTTTCTAGGGAGGAAATTAAACGTGCTATTTTTTCTTGCGGGGATGAGAGGGCCCCCGGGCCTGATGGCTTCCGTTTAAATTTATAAAACGTTTTTGGCATTTGTTTGAAGGGGATTTCTTGCAGGTTTTTCAATACTTCCATGAATCTGGAACTATAAACAGGGGGTGCGGCTCGTCTCTCATTACTCTTATACCAAAATCTAAGGACCCGGTCAACCTCAACGATTACCGACCTATCACCTTGGTCGGGGTTATTAGTAAAGCCATTTCGAAGGTTCTTGCTGAAAGGTTAAAGAAGGTTCTCGGGAAAATGATATCAGTGTGCCAATCGGCATTTCTTAAGGATAGGCTTATCCTCGACGGCCTCTAATTCTTAATGAGATTATCACCTGGGCAAAGAAAAACAGTAGGAAAGCTTTCATTTTCAAGGTCGATTTTAACAAGGCTTACGATAATGTTAATTGGGGCTTCCTTCTCTCGGTCATGTCACAAATGGGTTTCTCTCAAAAGTGGTGCAAATGGATTTATGGGATTGTGTCTTCGGCTAGGGCGGCGGTCCTTGTTAACGGATCTCCGACTTTCGAATTTCAGTGCTCGAAAGGAATGAGGCAAGGTGACCCAATTTCGCCTTTTTGTTTCTTATCGTTACGGAAGGCTTATCCCGTATGATGAAAAGAGCCATTGATAGCGGGACGTTCCAAGGATTAACTCTTCCTAATAATGGTCCAACGTTATCTCATCTTCTCTACGCCGACGATTGTACGTTCATCGGGGAGTGGTCGTCTCAGAATGTTTCTAAGATTGTCAAGATATTGAGGTGTTTTTACTTGGCTTTGGGGTTGAAGATCAACTTGCAGAAATCGAGCCTCATTGGATTGGGAGTAGTGGAAGCTGAAGTCAAGAGTATGGCGTCCATGGTTAACTGCAAACATGGCTCGTCGTCTTTTGATTATTTGGGGCTTAAAATCGGTGCAAATATGAACCGGGTAAGCAACTGGGATTTTATGGTCGGAATTTTTAAGTCGAGGCTATCAAGGTGGAAGGCTTCCTCGGTTTCTATTGCTGGAAGGGTGGTGATGGTCAAAGCTGTTCTCGAGAGCTTGCCATCGTACTACTTTTCTCTGTTTAAGGCTCCTCTGAAAGTAATATCGAGTCTGGAAGGAATCATTCGTCGTTTCCTTTGGGGTGGCTCGGAGGATAAACGAAAAATTCATTGGGTGTCTTGGGAAGTGGTTACCTCCCCTGTCAAGGCAGGGGGTCTCGGTTTACACAGGTTACTGGATTCGAACATAACCCTTATGTCCAAGTGGCTTTGGCGTTATAGGAATGAACTCTGGAGTCTTTGGAGGTCGGTGATTGACTCAATCCATTACACAAAGAGAAACTGGAACGCGATCCCTTTAACAAGTCTCATTCGGGGACTTGGTGTAACATTGTAAAAGCTATCTCCAAGATTAACGTGGCTGGTACGAGGCTCCACCAATTGGTTCGAGGTAATTGTGGTAATGGTAAGGAGGTCTGTTTTTGGCTAGATCCGTGGGCATCTAATGAACCTCTCAAAGATCGTTTTCCTGACCTTTTCAAACTAGAAAGAAACAAGAGATGTCTAGTTTCGGAGAAATACTGCACAACTAAGAATCAGTTCTTGGTGTTTGAAAATGGGTCGGGTGGGTCTGGGCCGAGCAATGGTTATGCGAGTTGGGTGGAGCTGATGCAAGTTTTGGGCAGCATACACCTGACAAATAGAGACGATTCATGGGAATGGTTGGGAAGAGACGGAAAAAATTTAGTGTTCAAGGGGTTAAGAAGTTCCTTAATAGTGATCGGGACTACAGTGGAAGGTTCGTGTTCAAATGGGTGAAATGGGTTCCCAACAAATGTAACATATTTATGTGGCGGCTCGGGCTTGATAGATTACCGACGTGCGTGGCTCTTAGAAGTAGAAATTGCAATGTGGGAACAGCCTTATGCGAGCTTTGTGGAAAGGATGAGGAGTCGTCTGAACATCTTTTTTGCAATTGTGAAGCGGCTATGGAAATTTGGTACTTGGTTAGCCGATGGTGTAAAGCTCCTCCGTTTTTCTTATTCTCTATCAAAGACATTTTTGAATTGCACAAGGATGGAGGATATCGAATGGAAAAAGGAAAAATAGTAAAAGGGATTATGGCTCTAACATGTTGGAGCATTTGGAAGGCGCGGAATGGCAAGAAGTTCGACAAGAGGAAGACGGATGTTCGAGCGATTCTTCATGATATTATGTCGTTTAGTTTTCATTGCTACAAGAATAGAAGGGGTAGTATAACTTTAACTTGGGAAGAATGGCAAAATTTCGAGTTTATGTAAATTTCTTTTGTATAGTTGGTTGCCGCACTGCTAGTTGGTAGTGCTTTTTGGCAGTTTTTAATGAAAGTCAATATTCAAAAAAAAAAAGATAAAATTAAAAATACTAACAAATGATGCTCAAAAACGTGTATGTGCCATGCCAAACGGTTTGTGTGCATGTATTGTTCGACATGTATTTTACAAAATATCGTATACAAACATGACTAACTATATACATTGCATCACATCATATGGTTAAAAAAAGTTACAAGTACTCAACCATTTTTTTAATAGTATCCTTGTTTAGTTGGCAAAATTAATAATACTAGACGAGTACCCGTACATAGCAACGAGATTTTATAACGACAGATTGTTTAGTGATAAAAAAAAGTTTATGAGTTATAAACGAAAAATAATAAAAGTTTGTAGATTTGGGGATTAATGTTTTGAAACCCGGTTCCACCCGGGTGGTTCTCCGGTTGAAAAACGGGTCGATTTAAACCGAGTCAACCCGATGGGTTGGGTCGAAAATGGGTCAAATTAAACCGGGTTTGAAGCGTCCCGGGTCAACCTGGTTTTCGATGTGTATTAATAGTTTCCTTTTGAAATATATGTTTTCAACATTTTTTTTTATTTTCAACTTTTCACTTTTACTTTTTGTTTTTTCCTTTATATATAGAATAGCAGGGTACCAGCACGTTTCAGCGGCGGGTACCATGTGACAATTAACCGGATAAATAGATCTCGATGATACCTAATTCCACCAGTTTGTATCGGTTTCAATGGGTCTTCTCTGGCTCGTTTTCGGATGGCTTTTATTGGTTAGCCGAACCGGTAGCGACACCGGTTCCTGGTTGAACCATTTGGTCCGGTTTACAAAACTATATATACCATCAACTTGTTAGCTTGTATAATGTGTATAATAATATGTACTTTTTATTTTATGGTGTTTTAAAAATAACATTAATTAATGTGTTTAATTATTTTATATTTTGGATTATGTTGTACTCTCTCCATCCCAAAATTTAAGTCCAATTTGACTTTTTGACTCGAACTTTGACCTTAAATATTTTCGTTTGTATTATATAACACTTGATGAAAATTATACCAAATGAAATACATTTAAAACACAATCCATTTATATATTTTGCATCAAGTATTATATAATACAAACAAAAATATTTAAGGTCAAAGTTTGAGTCAAAAAGTCAAACTGGACTTATAATTTGGGACAGAGGTAGTAGCTTGTTTAAATTGTACAATTTGAAATTTTTATTGTACTTTTTAATAAGGGGTGTTTTAATTGGTTGTTTTTAATTTGATATATATATGTTTTTAATTGGTTGTACAATGTAAATAATTTATTGTACTTTTAAGTAATGAGGTGTTTTAATAAGAATATTAATTACAATATGTATTTCTCTCACCTCTGACTTTTAAAATTTCACTTTTTAAGATTTGACCATACACTCTTTAAATGTAGTATAGATAATTAGATATTGATCATACCCTGCTAATTAATGTACTATTAGACATGCATAGCCATATAAGTATAGAAAAATTGTCGAATAACTTATTTAATAATGCATCAAATATTAATTTGCTTACAGTAACTTATTAATTTACATACATAACTTATTTAATTTCATTATCATGAAAGTATTGCTTTCAATAAGGAATGTAACAGTATTTATGAAAATCAAACAGTTTTATACTAGGCTATAATACTTGTATTGTAAGCCAGCTACTTGTACATAGTTTGACTAAGTAACATATTACACATTTTACATAGCATCAGATGTCTTCATAGTTTTGAGTTTGTTGAGGTGTTGTTTGGCCGTTGAGTTGCTTGATCTTGAGATGCAGTTAACTCTTGCGGTCTTGATTCCAGCATCAGATGTCTTCATAGTTTTGAGTTTGTTGAGGTGTTGTTTGGCCGTTGAGTTGCTTGATCTTGAGATGCAGTTAACTCTTGCGGTCTTGATTCCATTGCAGACTGCTGATATACTTTTTAATGCAAGATTTCTGACCAGGTTTTAATATTTATAAAGTCTCGTCTACCTATGGTCTATTTAATGCACTAACGGGCAGTGTACTCGGTCGTGTGTAGTGTAGTATTCGGTAAAGCCGAGGTCGTCCCAAGAGCTATGCGTGTGGATCTAATTTAAGTTCTAGTGTCACTGGTTTTAAAAGGGGTTTTAATCTTTTATATTGAATGTTTATAAACTAAAGAAATGAAATAAAACTGAAAGCAAATAAACGTAGAAAGAGTATCAATAGGGAGAAATTTGTTAGCCTAGTTACTAATCTTGTTATGCCATGACTACGTTTTCTAATTAGTGTTTTCTATCACTCCACATGGGGTGGTTAAAGTCACTAGACTCAGTTGGTCAATTCTCTAGTCCTATCTTCTATAACGTCCTATTCCGTAACCTAATGATTACAAGAGTTCGTGGGTTTACGAAATTGGAAGAGTCATTAAGTTCCTCTACGATCTAAGACTTATTTAATGAAACCCGGCCGGTCGGATCTTAAGTTCCCCTAACTTCTTAAGCATTTCCATTTGGAAGGTGATCACTGGGTAAAATTCTCATGCAAGATAGTGATAGTCCTATGGTCAATTCTTACCACTACTCGCAACCTGATTCACTAGGGTCATATGGTCAATTCTCCTAGCTTCCTAGATACTACCCAAACTTCCATGCTAACCAAAACAAGGGTGTCCCAAAATAAGCAAAGAAAATATACATGTAAAGCGATATGAAAGCGAGAAAACTACATCGTAACAATAACAAATTTATAACTAGGCTAACACCAAAGGTGTTTAGCCTCTCATATTAAAACATGCAGAAAATTCAAGGTTTGACATCATAAATGAAGACATGAATAAAATCCATAAATGTAATATGAAATACTAAAACTTATTTGATGATAAGCGTGAATTCTCCCTTGGAAATGACGTGTATGCTGCTGGAAATCGTCCTCCTTGAAGCCCTTAATCGTCTCTGGTTGTTGTGTGTTGAGAGGATCTGTTAAAATGCAAAATTAGGGCTTGTATTTATAGTCTCGAATAAGTTACGGCGTAACCTCTAGGGCTAGTTACGCCGTAACCTTTGGATCTAGGACGATCTTATCTTCATTGATGGAACTACGGCGTAACCTAAAGGTCAGTTACGATCGTAGAACTTTCGTTAACCACTTTACACTATAACCATGAGAGTGGTTACGTCGTAACATCTTTTGCCCACAAAATTCTTTTAAGTCTTGAAAATATATACGACGTAACTTGTATAGGAGTTACGCCGTAACCTTGGTCAGCGTTGACTTTTATCTTCTAGTGTTAATCCATGTTACGGTGTAAGTAGAGTATGAATTTGCGCCGTAACTCTTGTCTGGTCAGCATACTCATGTGTATTTGCATTAAAAACATTCCAATTCCCCGTCTTTTCGTTTCTATGCTCATTATTAACCTGAAAACGAAATATAAACGAATAGGAGTATATATTCAAGTAAAATGTTACAAATGGTGAGCATATTAGGGGGAAACTGACACAAAAATATCAGGACAATTTGATGTTATCAAATATCCCCCCATGTTGATCCCAGTTGAGCAAACGATCTTATATAGAAGCTGACTTTGCGAATATAAACTATTAAAGACTATGCGGAATCTAGTGCTTAATCTTAAGAAGAATACCAATGATTATCACTAAACACCTCAATATGTTATTAATATACGAATACTCTGAATAGTATTAGGGTTTACAACCTTGAAGTGTATCGACTCTAGATATCACAAAAACGTATATCTAACTCTAACCTAGGACATCCTTTTATAGACTAAGGAGTCCTTTACAATATACATTACGTATCCTACAAGATAAATATATTTACCATATTTATCTAATACAAAACATCCTACACAAGACATTCTAGAATATTACATATTAAACCGACATAACATACTAGCATTAGTATTAAACATTAGCAGTGGTATGAGTCTTCTACTAGCAGTTGTTTGTCTTGAGCAGTGATTCCATTCCTTCTAGCCATGGTATCTGATGTACTGGCAGTGGTTCCATACTTAGAGTAATTCTTGTCAGCAGAACCAAAAACCCAACACCCTACTTGAACTCTACTTGCCCTCAAGTAGACCTTATTAGAATCATTCTCAAAAAGATATCTCCCAAAAGACTTGGAAAATATGAATTTAAAATCTTCCTATGCTGAATTTATCAAAGCCGAACACCTCACGAAATGGGAACAAAACACTCATACTCTCTCTATTCGAAGTGTCAATTTCAAGGTGGTCACCCATTGCACGGTCGTAGCATGTATTCTATCATAGGCTTGGCAGTTACACAAATCTCCACCACTGGAGCTAAGGTCAAGACAATCCTTAAAGGCAATATTGGGTTGTTGGGAATTCTACAAGATAAGAATTTTGCTGAAGCTACTGCTGACGGATTCTGCTGAAGAAGTGTTTCTGCGGAAGTAGTAAAACCGTGTAGCTTGTTTATGCGGATATAGTTATTCCGCGTATTTTATAATTAGTTAGGATATGCATGAGCTTTATTAGGAAGTGATAATGTATATCTTCTTTAGTTTTATGATTATACGTTTCTTGTGAAACGGTTTAGGGTTCCTTGTCTATAAAAGGAACACATTAATATGTATGATGTACGAGTTTGAAAAACAAGTTTTTAGTATTATTGCAAGATCCATAGAGGATCAAAGTATTCTTAGTTATCTGTGTTTGTAACACCCCCAAAATCACAAAGTGACAGCGGAAGATTACTTGGGGTATTACTTAGAGGATCATAGTCACAAGTTATAGAAAACGACTCTAAAGAGACGTTTTTAAATAAGAAGTTGTTACCATTTCATAAAATTCAGTGTTTTGGGAACACAAAGTAAAATACCACATGTTTGAAATTACATAAAAGATAGTTTTTACGAAATGATAACTTTTAATTGAAATATAACACCACTTCAAGTGTCCCATGACGTCCACTCCACGCCTTCATGATATTCTAATTTGTACCTGAGATGAGCATGCTTAATAAGATCAACAAAAATGTTGAGTGATATTCATAGGTTTAAATAATTAGTTGAACACAAGTAAGAGATGATAATTGTTTCGAATACAATCACCATGGAAAAACATAGATTATTATTATGCGCTAAGCTCATGACACCAAACTAATCGCATACACCTAATTCTCGGTGTAAGTAATAATATTGCCTCGAGATGGAATTGCCAATTCCATAGTTAACCAATATAGTGCGCCCGTTATTTCCGATAACCGAGTCGGGTCGTTAATTCCCATAGTACTATCCACAATATTCGCTCCACCGCAAGTGATTAATGGTTCATGATGTAAGGGACTTATGGTAGGCAACTTAGGCTATAATAATAATGATCAGCAACATACGCTTTAAGAAAGACTTGTGTTCTAGTTTATAGCATGCATCTCCTCGGGTTTGAAATAAATAAGTAAAGGCGAGGCTATGAACTCACCTTAGTAGAGCAAGATCCGAGTAGTAAAGAAATCAAGTAAGTGGCGCCGAAGCATCGTCACGCGACCTATAATTGTATACCAAGACTTTAATTAATACCTTTGTATTTTGACTTGATAATATTTGTATACACCAAAAGTTTAAGTTATTTATGTGTATCGTTTATTATTGAACATGATTAATTTTGGCTCATGTAAGCGCTTAGACACACACAAAAGTATTTAAAATGAGTGAGTCGTGGGCTTGTCGTAGTTGAAAGATGATGTACGGAAAAAATATCATAAATAAATAGTAACGTATTTATATTATAAAGACGTTGCTTAAAATATAGGTATATATAAGAAAAAGTAATAGTTTTATTATAATGGTAAAAATAAAATAAATTCCGTTTTATATGTTATAGTTGTCTTTTAGAAAAATGGGTATGACTTGTTTATATGTCAAAAATATATTTGATGACGAAATGTAGGAAATTATTATTGTTTTAAAATAAGTCTCGTTTTGTATGATTTAGAAGTTAATTGTATTTCGCTATCATATGTTTATAAGATGGGACATCGTGAAAATAATATTGGAAGAAATACGTCGAAACGAGTAGGCGAGCTAGTTGTGAACGAGGTGCGGAAAGATCAAAAAGACAAGTAGCCGTAATATGTTTAGAATGACGACTTTTGTTATGCTTAGTGTTATGAAGTTTTTACTTGTTAGTTTGGTACTTTGCAAACTCTTGTGTTAAAGACAAGTGAGTTTAATACACATTTGTTTTGTATGTCAAATGGTTTCATTCCAACAGTCAATTGACGTGGATTTGGACTCAAGGAGTGAAGTCAAGTCAGAATGTGGTTTCGTGGCCCAACTGACAATCCAAACGCACCCATTAAGAGAAACAAAAAAAGAAGTGAGTTTCAAGGCTAGTGCTGTTTTCGTGAAAATGGACATACATCAAATTGACTTTAGTCCAACCAAACGCACCTATTGTGAGAACAAAAAAAAAAAAGAAAGAATAACATGTCTTAAGAAGGATCGACGTAGAAGCTGAAACAAACACCCCTTTCTTTGTGCCGTTGCTGAACCAGGAGGACCAACCAAGCGCACCCAAATGGGTCTTTGAAAATCAGCGATGACGCACCCATTCTTTGTACCAAACGCACCTAATTCTTGAACTAACGCACCTTTGGGTGGTCGTATTCTGCGTTGAACACCACTTTGGGTGGCTGCGTGGCAAAGAACTAAACGCCTCCGGGTGGTGAAAATAAGCCGAGACAAACACCCCGTTGTGGGCTGAACCGTAGCAAACAAACACACCCATTTGGGCAGAAAACAGTAAACAAAAGCACCACAGTGGGGCTGTAAAAATCTGTTTCAAAACACAATCTTAACGAGGTCTCGTCACAACAAGCGATACACAATTAACCCACGGGGATAAGCAAAGAAGTAAGTCAAAAAAGTAAGTCAATACAAGCACGATATTTCCTTTTTAGGTTCAAATCACAAGACCATTATAATGACGACACGGGTACATCAAGCCAAAAAAAAAAGAAACACATTGGGAGGAAGGAGTAAAACTTGAAACTATCAAAAGCTAACCACTGTGGTCGAACCACAGTGGGTTTCGACTTCACTCGAACTCAAGCATAACTTAAATGCTCACCAAAGATTTTTAACTCACCATTTATTTAGTTTTTAATACCATCTTTTATCTCTTTTCAATATGACCTAATGATAACTATAGGCGAGACTCCAAAAGGTACCAAGTGGACAAATAAACACCCTCGACTGTTCTACTAGAATGTCTAGTGGTGGTCGTTGAGTAACAAAAGGAAACGACTCCAGACGTTGGTGGTGAGGTGTTTGGGTCACGACCAGGTCCTAGCACAACCACATCAACGGGTCAAAATCAACCTCTAGTTCGCTAGTACCAACAAGTCCCAACCAAACCTCTCATCCTAATATCGACTAAGTTCACAATGGTTCTCAAGTGACTCGGTAACGTGACTGAACTATGACGAATAGACATAACACTTCCACAGCCAAATTGGTTCGAATGACTTCATCACACAAGATTATTAATATCAACAATTTGACTTCCACATTTACGTATACATGATCAACAGTAACACGAACTAACCCACCAAAAACAATTATGATTCGACAAGTGTTTTATTCTTCTTTTTTTTTTACCAACATCAAGATTAAATCAAATCAAGAATACAAGGAATTAACATTTAAACTAAGTGAGGAAACATGGAAACCGAGAAAACCTTACAACAAAAGAGAGACGTCACGAAGATGATAACAAGAGAATATGAAACCCAAGCGAGGAGACCCACTTCGTCTTCCAGCAACCCAAACAAGCTTACTTTAGTTTATGTGATAGTATAATGAGTAAGTGTGAGGTGAGCTCTTGAGACCCATGGTTTAAATAGAAGTAAAAGGGGGGAGGTTGTTGCTCGTCCTTCGAGGTGGGGAACGATTAAGGGCCTTCTTTGGGTAGCGATTTCAGGGTCTTCACGTGGTCTTCTTGATGGTATCCTCCAGCCGTGGTCCAAAGAGGACAAAAGGTCCTTGGTTTGTCGATATCTTCCATAGATAAGCCAAAAGGATTTCTATTCTTGGTTTGGGGTTTCTTAAGATGTTGAGAAGGAGGTTTGGATGGTTAGTTACTTTTGGAGGGGAGCATGGCAGCGTGTGCAGGGGAGTGGGGAAAGGGAGGAGACGAAAATGGAGGTGATAGCAGGTTTTCAGAGGAGGTGGGGGCGTGGGGTTTGAGGGAATATGGGTAAGGTTTTAGTTTTTATTTTGTTTTGAAATTTGTATTTGTTATTATTAAAGAAAAAGGTAGTGATTACTTATTTGTTGTGTAAATATATTGTACACCATGTATATTGTGCTCCGTTGCTAGCTCGTAAATATATAGCTTTAACGGAAAGTTGTATTATTTATTTTTCTTCTGGACGCGTTATAAATAGACTGTCACGATGACGAAGTTTTAGATTTTTTTTATTAGTTTGTTTTATTTTCTCGCGTTTTCTTCTATTTTATTTTGGTACGCGTGCGGACTCATAAGACAAGAAAATCTTTCTTGTGAGACTGATTTAAAAATCAGTAAAGATCAGGCATGGTTAAATAAGACTACTCGGATATGCAAAATTTTTATGCAAGAAAAGATGAAATGTACATGCTAAAATGCTCAATTTAGATCAAATAAATTTGATAAACAGTCTAGTTCATAAATATGAAGAATAGCGAAATTTTCCAGGTGACTACAGTGTTGTTACTTGTGTTTGATTTCCGCTTTAGAATACAAGTAATAGAGACTGTCTATTAGTGTGTTTGTGATTACATAAACATTGCTAACGATTCACGAGCGCTCAAAGATCTATCAAGGTCTTAGGTTCAACAAGTGGTATCAGAGCCTCGAGAGAGTCTCTGTGATACTAAGAACATTCTTTTCTTTACACCCTCACAACCAAAACAACCAAAACAACCATAATTATGCCTGGGTCAGACGTTGAAATAGAAGTTACTCACTATCAAAACACTACTTCCTTGCAACAACTCAATCTCACAAACAGCAATGCAAAGTTCCCATACCTCAAGAAGGAGGAGTATGAATTGTGGGCTATGAGGATGTAGAATTGGATCTCCAATATTGACTGGAATCTTTGGGAAGTTGTTCGTAAGGGTAACAGTTTGAAGAAGTGTGTCAAAGATGCTGATGGTGTTATTACCATTGTTGGTCCCAAAACTGCTGAAGAGATACTTGCTGTTCAGAGAGAGAATAAAGTTCGAACTATTCTCCTTCAGGCTATACCAGATGATCACATGGGTGACTTTCACTATGCCGTGTCCTCACGCAATGCAATCAACTCACGCTTCTAAAACCAAGGATTTCAATCTCTTTCTACTAAACCATTGATATGTCCAAACCGTCAAGTTATCTCACACAAGCTAGCCACTTGTGAATGACTAACCGTAAGAAACTTAAAACAGCTTCGGACAAACCAATTAGAAGAAGTAGTCAATGTTCCTCAAAAGAGATTAAGAAAGCCTTAATTCTAAAACGCCTGCTTACCTTTCAATTCTCATATAGATATAACGGTTAAGCACATTCCGATTATGAATGACGGTTTGTTGAACTTTCATGTCGATCAATAACTCCAACATTTTTCAAACGACACGTTAGGATCACGAGTAGAAAACACAACACAGTGAAGTGACCATACGGATAGAATACATCGTCCCGATTTTCACAAGTCCCAAACTAAGCGTAAAACCGAAATCATTGTTACATACGACTCTAGATGCTAACACTACCCATGGAAGTTACTTGTGTAAATACCTTTTGTTCCCATTTTCCTATTTTCCTCTAGATTTTTTATTTTTGTGAAATGAATTTCTTCAAGTTCTCGCTTCGATAACTTTTATTACGATAAAGATATGAAGCTAAGTCGATAATTAGTTGTCCGCCTTCTCTCAAGAACCATTGTCCCAAAATGAGGTCCACATCAAGGAATTTTTATTCACTTATACTTTTGATTTTTTCATTTTCATCATACCATTTTTCATTTTTTTTTTTTTTTTTTTTTTTTTCACATGAACTTTTACATATATGAGATGTGAACCACGGAGCTTCACGGGGTAATTCCAAGACTATAGGCTTCATGAAATGAGGATCCCGGCTGGCTAGGCTAAGACCTCATTCAATCCCGGCTAAAGATCCAAGGGTCCGATCTCGACACCGCAGCTCACAACTTTACTTATTACATTTCACATATCACTTATTGCTTATTCATTACGGATCCTTGATGTGTACCCAATTTTTAAAACAAAGATTCTTTTAAGAAGATAAAGAACTAACTATCGCCAAAAACTCGACATCTCTAATTATTATTAGATGAGATATGGGGTGAAACAATTTTGTGGGAACAAAAGCCATAAGTACCTTCGATGGGCTCTAAAGAGAACCAACTACTCCACGCTTAGCATCTAAACTCATAAGTAACTCTATCATTTCTCGATCTCGCAAATTTAAAATCCCAAATAATGAGATCCGCAGATGCTTAGCCGATAATTTTAGGTTATCTATGGTTAAGGAACAAGCTAGGGCTCAACACGCTTTGGTCAAGTCGAATTCTATTCCTACTCTCACCAATGAAAGTCAACAAGGTGTCAAAACATATATTAACTTAGCAAAAGCTTCGTCTAATGAAATTAAGTCATGCATATTTAAAGTCACTCAGGAAACTTGCAAAATCTTGGCCTTGTGAGCTAGAATTGCATTTTATAGCTTCTTGTCTAAGAGACTAGCAAAACTTTTCAATCAAAAAGCTTACAAAATTTTAAATTTTCACATTTTGCACAATTTTTCATTTTCTAAGGAAAAGCGGGTTACTGAGAGAAACACAACGAAAATAAGCAAGTGCGGTCAAATCAAATCGATGATTACCCTACCCCAGACTAGAACGAAACATTGTCCTCAATGTTTAAAGCAAGGGTATCACGAAAATCTAAAAGCCGTTTATTAAGTATGCTCAAAGATAAACGTTAGTCGATAAGATTAGGATATCGGATTTCCATCAGCAACGATCATGAAACTCGAGTGGAGAAAAGACAAACTTCGAGCACGAGAGTCTTCATATCGGGAAAATCCTACACAAAACATCACAAACAACCAAACACGAGAAATCAAGAGGCGCACCCTTCACGCCACTTATTAGAAAATAGAAAGAAGATAGATGGATAAGCATGGGTGCCTCCCACGAAGCGCCATCGTTTTTGATCACCGAGTCGCTAGCCCGACTCGTCCCCGAATTCATTTGTCCTTGGGGAAGAAAGTGGTAGAGATACCAGGGTCAAAAACGGTGTCCTCATTCCTGAAAGAATGAGACTGGGAGGGGAAGAAAGTGTCGGGCTCAAGCACAAATGGTATATGAAAGAATGATCCATCATCCGGCGGTTTAGCGGGTGGACGAAGGGATGATGGATCACAATGAGAAAACTCCAAGAAAGACGGGAGCTTATGGTAAGGGATAAGACATGTAGGCTCACAAATGAAGGCATCCAAGAGAGGATCCTTATCACGAATAACGGTTTTAACAAAGAACTCATCAATGAATATCCCGGGTTTAAAGATCTTGTCTTCACATGCGGGCTCAACGGGATACGTGATGGTGGACTCATTAGAAGAAGGAGAGTCAAGAGAACCATCAAGAACAACTATATCCCCATCGGGATTATGCATAACATCCTCAATACCCGGTGGTATCAAGTCATCGATAGCATCCTCAATGATCGGGTCATTTGTCGGAGTATTGGAAATCTCGTTCAAAACCTTGTTCATATCAACATCGAAATAGAATCGCTCAAGAATCAGAGGATAAACATCATCAATAGTGGGATTGCCACTAATCTCTTCATCAAATCGGAAAGTCTCAAGCTCGGGCGAGAAATCACTATCTTTAAAGGAGATAGGATGCGAACTCGAATTATCGTTCAAGGCTTCAATCTTAGAAATGAGAAGATAAACATTCGACAATGTTTCACGTAATGCTTCATCCTCGATCTCAATATCATCGGGCTCAATCTCTTCTTCTTCTGGCTCGAAATCATTATCTTCTTCTATATCGATGGGCTCAGAAGGTAAATCGTCAACGAAATCGATGTCTCCATAAGAATCGTTATCGGAATCAGAGAACATCTCAACATGATTATTCAAATTATCAAGAGAAGGCTCATCACAAATATCAACAACCCCAGACTCGGACTCTCTTGGGATTGGGATAAAGATCTCAACATTAGATGCTTCCGTTTCCAGAATAGTACTAAGATGCTCATCCCCCATTATGAGAGAGTCAACGGGTGCAATAATGTCCGTAGAAATATGATCATTAACCTCTTCCAAAAGAACGTCACTTCCCTCAACCGGCGTGAGTGAAGGGGAAGGGTCGGAAATGAAAGGCTCAAAAACGGGAGTGGGATTGCCACTCAGAGGAGTATAATCGTCATCAGAATCAGAATCATAATAATAAGTAGTTGGACGATGTTGGATCACTTTTGCGGCCTCTTCAGCTAATAATTCACGATAGGTTTTCTGATTAGGATCTTTTTCTTGAGCAGGTTCATGAAGCAATTCTTTTAATTCATTTAACTTTTGTAATATATTGAGGAAACCTTGGTGAAATTCTGGATCATCTAACGGAGTTTGTGGTTGAATTTCTTGGTATTGTGGAGGTGGGTTATAAGCATAATCGTAATTATCACAAGGAACTTGCTCGTAAACAATAGGGTTCTGCATCTGACAATCGGAATTAACGTGCGGACCTCCACAATACTCACAACAGTATGATTGTTGTGACGAATACGGGTAAGGTTCATAACCAAAGGTTGAGTTGTTAAATTGAACTTGACATTGAAAACCTTGGTGAGGACCACCACAATACTCACAAGAGTATGACTCCTACCATGGTTCAAAGGTTGGTTAGGAAATTGGTTATCTCATAGTCGATTGTGGTGAAACTCGGTTCCCGATTTTCCATTGCTACAAGCGGACAATTCCACCATCTTGGTCCGCCGCACCATATACACAAGAGTCGATAAATCAAGAATTATCCGTGATAGGCTCGGGAGTCACTGGGTCGAAACATATTCCATTTCCTCACCGGAGAAGGAGTAGGAATCGAGGGTTCTACAATTATGTCATTATAAAGAGCACTCTTTTGTTCTAGCCGTGCATAAAGACGGGTGAGATCTGGATTTGGATTAATAAAATTATTGCATACATCACAAAATCCATTCCGACAATTATTTCCGCACCAATCACATATACATTTCAAACACCGAAATTGATTTTCTTCCATACGGCTTTGGCAATGAAGGCAACGACGATAATTGATCGTATCCATGAGAATTAAACATATAGAGGGTTAAGAAGAAAGAATTATCGGGTTCAGAGGATAAAAGAAGAATATTTTTGGGTTTTTAAAACAAATTTTGAAAAGGAAAATCTTTTTGGGTTTTTATATTTAGAAAACACAATATTTTTGTAACCTTCACGTCAACCGGTGCTCGGTAGCTCTCAAAAGTATCGCTGCAGTGGCGCGGAACGAAGAGTGGATCGTTCTTGACCGCAATTTAATGTCAAGACTTTCCTCATACCCCGTGTATAGGTTGTACCTTCAAGGTGAGCCGACATAACAGTTGACGTTCGGGTTTGTTTTGTTGGTTTTTTACTTTTTATGGTTTTGTAAACACTCTAGGAAGAATGTTTTGGTGTTTTTAGATGTTTTTATGGTTTGTTTTTATGGTGTTTTTAGATGTTTTGGATAGATTTTGATTTTATTAACTACGGGGGTCGTTGTAGTAGGAAGAATGTATAGGTTGTAGTTTAGTTGCAATTTAATCCCCGGCAGCGGCGCCAAAAATTGATTTGGTAAAACAAACCAATGATAGAAAAGAAGTGTGTAGTATGTGGGTAACTCAACCGTATTAGGTTTGAGCACCGAGATCGTTCCGAACGAGGGTTGAATGGAATTTCCAACTCACGTCTCAATTATCGGGATTTGAATAAGAGAAGGGGGGTAAAATGATATATTCTAAACTACGGGATAAGGAAAGCATATGGGAATAAAATCTATGGGGAAAACCTAAGAATAAAGGCAAACTACTCAAATCTATACTAAAACGCAAATACGGAATTTAAACGAAATGCGAATAAAATGCAACAACGACTAATCTAACTTCTAAAAATAACATAAAATTACTTTTACTCTAAAAATGATATTAGAAAACTATTTATGAATTAAAACTAATTTTTAGGAATTTTCTTGATTTTATTCAAATTAAAAACTAATTATTAAAAATAAAACTAATTATCTAAAAATTATGAAAGAGAGAGGGAAAATTATGGAATTACTTTTCAAAAATCTAAAATAACATAAAAGACTTTTCAAAACTATTTTTATATTTTTCTGATTATTTTTCTATTTTCTACTAATTTAATACTATTTAAATCTAATTTAAATTGTGAAAAATACCAAATAAAGGGGGAAAAATAGGGAAAAATATTTTTTATGCTTTTTATATTTATCTTAATCTATTAAAATTGAAAAATTAATTTTTGGAACTTTTTCTGAATTAAATGCAATTTAAGGTATTTAAAAGTGATTAAAAACTATTTTAAATAAAGAAAAATAGTGAACAGTGACTAAAAATTATGAAAAATTCATGGAAATTCTAAAATCTATTTCTAAAGCTAAGAAAAATATAAAAACATGGGCTTATGTGGGGAATTTAAGAGCTTATGTGTAACTGATGGGAAATAAGCACTAGAAAATAAGCTAAACAGCACTATAATGCACCAACAGAAAACATAAGCTAATATTATGCTATAACTACTCTAAAGCAACTTATGCAAGCTAATCCTAACACCTACAAAGCAGTCTACCTAGATTTTAAGCTAACTGCTACTTAAGTAAAACAGTGACTGACCCCCTACTTTTAAGCAGATGCACAAGCTAATCTAAAGCTTCAAACTGAAAACCAGAAATGTGGGACTCAAGCCCACCTAGCAAAGAGTTCACAAACCAAATTTGAGCTTCTAATTATAAAAGATAAGTACTGTGCAAGACCTGCAAGTTTTGAAGAAAACTGACTTTGAGCAGTTTTGACTTATTGAGACAGTAATGAAATAGTTGACTAATTTGAGATTCTAAGCTACTAAATTGGATTGAAACTGATGTTTATTGAAGAAATGAAACTACATTAAGCTATAGTACTTATATCCTAACTTATATGCAGCATGTGAACTCCTAAGTCTAACTGATTGAGCACAATAACAGATCACATATAATTTTGACTTCCAGTGATTAGGTATGCAAAACTGAGACTGAAATGAACTTAATACATCTTAATAGAACTTAACTGACTAAACTTAACAATAAAACTAAACCTTAACTGTGATTTACTCCTTATACCAAACACACCTTAAATGAACTAATGAGCAGATTCAAATTCTGAATTCAGATCTAAACCATGAATCAAACTATAACAGGTATGAAGGATGAAGTGCAAGCTAAATGGAGCAATAATCTGAACTATAACTATCCAATGACAATTATGCTACATATGCAGATGTGACAGAAACATTAGACAAATGCTTACAATGAATAACTAAGCAATAGTATTACTAACTTCACAATTTTAAACAAAGTTAAGCAATAAGAAGCAATGCTAATTCAAAATATACTACTGATTCAATTGTTGAGACAGATTTGGACTTACATTTGTCCAAGCCACAATGGCATGCTCAAAGAGATCAAATAGCCACTAACCTAAACTGAATTCAACCCAAATCAAACTCAAAATCAACCCAAATCATCAGCAGATCAGCAATCCAGAACCATTGTTAATGTGAAACTGTAGTGTTGACTTAGTTTGACCGAGAGTTTTGAGTGTCATTTTAAGTAACAAACATTCTTAGATTTTAAATAAGCTCAAATAAACATTTGAAAACAAGAATAAGTCGAGATGAAGCGGTGAATTAAGGATTTGACTATGAAGAGAATTCAATAAAACTTGTATTAATAAAGCTTGAGTACAATGGAAATTACAATAACTGAATTTAAACTAATTAATGGAAAACAATTGAAAAAGTCTTAGAAACTAAATTTACACTACTCCTATTCTATTCCTATTCTACATACTCATTACAATGTGAATAATGAGGTATATATAGCTGAGCAGAGCTTATAGAAGGATCTAGAAGTCCCATCTGTGCTTTCTCTTGAGAGTTTACAGCCCTTGGATCATAATCTCTTGTCATCCCATTAATCATAGCCTTTAGATCACTCTCACCACGTATCAACAGCCAATCAGAGAAGAGAATGCACACGGATTGATGACCTGGCAATCACGTGTGTCGTGGTGTCGGTGGTGTCGAAAAGGACAATATTACCCTTAATGATAGTGAATTTGTACAATTAATCTCGTGGGTGTTTTAGGGTTCTTAGTATTCGGGTTTATTTGGGTTTGGGGAAAAAAACAAGCGCGTGTGTTTGTTTAATATAATTCAATTCTCTTGACCGGTTATGGATTGTTTTGACCGGGTTTACTTGGTAACGGGTTAGGATATATGAGACCGTAAATGAAATGAAATGGTTTGGGCTTTTGTTTATATGGGCCTAAGGTGTAATAAGGATTGGACAATGGATTTGTATTTGGACTAGTTAGCCATAGAAAGGACTAAAGATGTACATGCTTAAATTCCAAGGACCAATAATGTAAATCTGAAAGTATCTTCCAAGGACTGAATTTGTCAATCTTTAAATAAACCAGGGACTGAATTTGCAACATTTGAAACTTGAGGGTGTAAACATGACAATTCTGAATTTTCAAGGACTAAAACTGCCATTTCTTCAAACTTGACTGAAACTTCAAAAATCATCCTTAGAGAATAAAATCTTCCACAATGCACAATCCCGACCTTCCGGCTCAGCTCAAACTCTCTTGATCTCTCGTGCTCGGATTTCCGTCTGATTTAGTTCCTTTTTGTGTGTTTTTTACATATCCGTACCTGCACAAGCACAAACTTAAGAAAACCACAAATATTAGCAATAAACGGCTCTTTCTTGGTTGTTTTGGGTCAGATTTTGATATAGAAAAGGTATGTGTTTTAGCACATACCACACTACATAGAGGATGCTAAGGACATCTGGATGGCAATCAAGGCTAGGTTTGGTGGGAATGAGGAGTCAAAGAGGATGAGGAAATTAATGCTGAAACATCAGTTTCAAGAATTCCAAATCTTTGAGGAAGAAGGAATTCCCAAGGGATATGACAGGTTCCATAGGATTTTGAGTCAATTGAATCAGATGAAGGCCAGGCCAGATAATGAGGATTGCAATTCAAAGTTCTTACGATCTTTACCTCCATCTTGGTTGCAAGTAAGCATTGCACTCAAAGCAAAAAGTGGGCTAGATCTGGTCACTTTTGATGATCTCTACAACAGACTTAAAACTCTTGAGCCCGATGTCAGAAGTCCTTTTCGGTCATCCACTCCCACTCACTCAGCTTTTGTTAGCACCTCCTCACATAAGATGACCTATGCTCCAAGCCCAACTTCCTCAGCATCATCATCCTACATCACCACTACATCAAATCCTAAATCCAGTGGTGTATTGGAAGATGTAATTCACTCTTTTGTTGCTGATTATGACAATCAGCAGCAACTAGCATTTGAGGATTTTGAACAGGTGGATCCACTTGATATGGAAGAGATGAACTTGAAGTGGCAATCGCCATGCTCTCAATGAACATCAAGAAGTTTGAGAGTAAGTCCGGGAGAAAGTTTGGTTTCCGGGAAGAGATTCAAAGATTTTACTGAAGGAAAGTCAAGTGCTATACTTGTGGTCAAATGGGTCACTTCAAGAGAATGCAAGGATAGGAAGGTCGGTGATGAAGTTAGGTATTCTACATATCAGCCAGAATCAAATGGAAGTCGGAACTACCAAAGTTGGATCCTCCATAGCTTTGGTCACACCGATGACCATGTCAACTAGAAGGTGCATGATCCCGATAATGATGAAGCTTCGGTTCGGCGAGTGGATTGTCGGCAAGTCGTACTACGAGGATCGGCATAATCAAGTTGCCTTAATGGGCATCTCTCAGGTACATAATTGTGTTTTTGGTTGTAGTGAAAGATATAATGAACTTAAAGAAGCTTATGATGAATTGAACCCTAAATATAATGAATGTTATGTCAAAGTTGAGGCTTATAAACATGCTTTAAAAACTGTAGAAAGACAAAAAATTTGGTTTCAAAAGAATCAACTTGCTTATGATGAAAAGATAAGGGTGTTAGAAAGTGATTTGGAATGTACTAAAATTGATTTAAAACGTCTCGAGAAAGAAAAAGTCGATGTAGTTTCAAAAACCAAGTCTTGAAAAAGAAACTAGATGAAGAAGTAGCTAGACATAAAGAATGGTTAGTGTCGTGACAAAGTAGCTAGATTTCTATGGTAGTCAATCAGTAACTCTGGGCTAGGTTTAGGTTTTAAGAAGTATGTTGGCTTAGAAGCTAGAACTGATACGCGTAAATCTACACCAGCATGATTAGCTAATTATGTAAAAGAAGGAGACTTACATGCTGTACCTGGACCTATTAGAGGAGAACATATGCCCACTGACCTTTCCATCACAGTAGACTTTGATGGATCACACCATCTTTATGGCAAAAAGTCAAGAGACTTGCTAGACCCTAATTCTAAATCTTCTGACTTTGTCTCTTGTTTTGACAGTGACAAGTCCTCTGACCAAGGGTCTACTACATATATCGGTTGTGATTCAAGTGAAAAGTCATACCTTCCCAAGACCTCACCCAATACTACACCCAAGACTCCCTACAAGCCTGTTAGAGTTGCTGCTGAGGAATCAAATTCCAAGACAGTTTCTTCTGAAGAATTGTCATTTAATACTTTGCAAAACAATAATTCTGTTAAAAACAATTCTGTTAATGTTTGTGGTTTGAATGCTTTTGCATGTAATGAAACATCTTTCACTTTGAATAAATCTTCTAAAAAGAAGACATGTTTTGTTTGTGGAAGTAAATTTCATTTGATTAAGGATTGTAATTTTCATGAGCAAAGAATGGGTGTATGTGCTAGTCAAAAGAAATCTCGACCAATGTGGAAAAATGTTGATGATATACCATCTTTTGTTCCACAAGCAACTTATAAACACAATTCACTGATAAACAATTTTCAAAATGGGGCAGATCTGTTGCTAGACCATATGTGAGACCAACTAGTTCATATTTTCAAAATGGTTATTGGCCTGGATGTTTTGACTCACTATATGTTGGCAAGGGGTATAGGGATACTGCTGTGAAGCCCTCAGCAGGTTGTTCTAGGACTCAAAAGGGACCTAATTTTCAATGGAGGTCCAAGAACAATGGTGGATCTTATACATCTACATGGCCTAAATCTTATGATCCACAAGGCAGGCTCAAGTTAGTGATGACTTGAGTCTCCATAGTGTACTAATTCTTTGTATATACTTTTTGTTGTTGTTGTAGGATCATCCTTTGTAGAGTAAAGATGTCGGCATTGTAGATAGTGGCTGTTCCAGAAGCATGCCAGGAAACAAAGAGAAGATGCATGATTTTGTACCCATAGTAGGAGGAGGTAATGTGACTTTTGGTGGAGGAGATGGTAGAATCACTGGGAAAGGCACCATCAGAACACCTCAGTTGGATTTTGAGAATGTGTACTATGTAAAGGAACTGCAACATTTCAACTTGTTCTCGTGATCAAAATTTGTGACACCAAGCACAAAGTACTCTTCTCTCGAGGATGAATGTCTTGTGCTCTCTAAAGACTTCAAACTTCCAAAAGATACATCCATTCTCACGAGAGTTCCCGAAACCACAATTTATACACATTCAATTTGAATGATGTTCAACCGTAGGTGACCTAACATGTTTGGTGGCTAAAGCATCCTGGATGAGTCTACAAATGGCATAGAAGGAAGGCTCATGTGAACTTCAAGACCATTAACAAGCTTTCTAAACTTGGTCTAGTTGAAGGACTTCCTTCCAAAGTCTTCACCAATGAACACAATTGTGTTTCTGCAACAAAGGAAAGCAACACGAGCCTCATACAAAGCCATTACAGGTGTGAGCACTATCTCGTAACCTCTTCGCTTCGATATGGATCTCTTTGGTCCAACCCAAATCAAGTATTGATCACAAGTATTTTTGCCGGTAATCATCGATGGCTATAGCAGTTTTGTTGGGTATTCTTTTGAAAACTAAAGATGAAACATCTCAAATTTTAAAAGAGTTCATTACCCTTGTTGAAAACCAACTAAACAAAAAGGTTAAAGGTATTAGGTGTGATAATGGGACGAGTTCAAAATGTTTTTAATAGAACTCGTAATTCTAAAGGATAAAAGGGACTATAGCAATCCAAGAACCCCACAACAAAATGGGGTTGCTGAAAGAAAGAATAGGACCTTGATAGAGGCAACTAGATCTATGCTTGCAGACTCGAAATTACCCACTATGTTCTGGACTGAAGCAGTCAGCACGGCTTGTTATGTACTAAACCGGGTATCTATTACTAGTACTCTTTTCAAGACACCTTATGAACTTCTCACTAGCAAAGTTCCTGATATTCATGATCTCAAACCTTTTGGATGTCAAGTGACCATTTTGAACACAAGTGATCCTCTGGGAAAATTTGATGAGAAAGCTGATGAGGGGTATATTATGGGTTATTCAGCTCATAGTAAGGCTTATAGGGTATATAATTTAAATGCTAAAAAGATTGAGGAGACACTTAACCTGAGATACCTAGAAGATAAGCCTAATGTTCAGGGTCAAGGTCATGTTTGGTCCTTTGACCTGGATTACTTAACTGATTACTTGGGTTATACCAGATTTGTTGCTAACTAATCTGCTGGTACACAAGAGTCTCCTACTGACAATGTTGGTTCCCTGGATGATGACTCAGATAGTGAGTCTGAGCATGATGAACAACCAATTCTTGTTCCTTCTTTCTCCCCTAACCATTTTGCAAGTGACAATTCTAAAGTAACTTCTGATGAGCATGGAGATGAGTCACACTATGCAGAGGACCTTGCTAGACTCAAGAAGCAAGAGCATGCAGCCAATCTAGAAGCTTAGAGGCTTGGTGTGGAGTTTGCAAGAGATGCTGATACGCTAATCAGACAATCAGCACAAGCAGTCAGTGGAAACCATGATTCTTCTGACAGTTCTCCTATTTCTCCTGACATCACCAAATCACGACAAGATCTACGATCTACTCCCATTTCTACTAGTGTGTCCATAGACTTTGAGGAACCATATACACGATTTCCAAGTCCTTCAGATCTTGGTAATCACCAACCCAAAGCTGGAATCTTCACCTCTACTTCCTATGACAGTGATTTTGAACCAACTGTGAACAATCTTGACACCATAATTGATGTCAACCCTTCTGCTACAAAAAGGATCAACATTGCTCATCCTCAATCCAATGTTATTGGTGATCCTCAAGCACCTGTTCGAACTAGAAGTACTGTGACAAGTTCTAAGTATGGTCAGGTTGCTTTTCTCTCCTATGTCTCAAACCAACAAAGGGACAATCACACAGACTTTAAGCATTGTCTGCTTGCTTGCTTTCTTTCTCAAGTGGAACCAACCAGTGTTACTCAAGCTCTTGAAGATTCAAGTTGGCTTGAAGCAATGCAAGATGAGCTGCAACAATTTAAGAATCAGCAGGTTTGGATACTGGTACCACTACCTGATGGGAAGATTGCCATTGGGACAAAATGGATTTTGAAGAATAAAAGAGATGCAAGGGGTATTGTGGTAAAAAACAAAGCACGATTAGTGGCTCGGGGGTTCGAAAGAGGAAGGCATTGATTATGATGAAGTTTTTGCACCTGTAGCTAGAGTTGAGGCCATTCGAATCTTCTTGGCTTATGCATCTTATATGGGGTTCATGGTTTATCAGATGGATGTGAAAGGTGCTTTTCTGTATGGTGAGATTGAAGAAGAAGTATATGTCACTCAACCCAAAGGCTTTGAAGACCCAGATAATCCAAAGCATGTATACAAGGTTGTTAAAGCTCTCTATGGATTACATCAGACACCAAGAGCATGGTATGCTAGGCTATCTGCATTTCTGCTGAAGCATGGTTACAGAAGAGGTGCCATTGATAAAACACTGTTCCTAAAGAAGAATAACAGAGACATCATTCTTGTGCAAGTTTATGTGGATGACATTATCTTTGGCTCCACTAAAGAAGCTTGGTGCAGGGAGTTTGAGGAGTTGATGAAGGGAGAGTTTCAGATGAGTGCTATGGGGGAGCTTACTTTATTTTTGGGTCTACAAGTTAAGCAGAAATCTAATGGTATTTTTATCAGTCAGGATAAATATGTGAGAGACATTTTGAAGAAGTTTGATATGGAAAATGTCAGAACTGCCACTACACCTTATGAAGCTCCAAAACCAAAGAACAATTTTGAACCAGATCCTGCTGTGAATGTTCACTTATATAGATCCATGATTGGTTCATTAATATATTTACACACTTCTAGACCCGACATTACCTTTGTCATGAGTGCTTGTTCTAGACATCGTGTCACTCCACTTACTTCCAACTTGAATGCGGTCAAAAGATCTTCAAGTACCTAAAAGGCCAACCCAATTTAGGTCTTTGGTACCCAAAAGAGTCTCCTTTTGTGTTAGAATCATATAGTGATAGTGATTATGCTGGTGCGAATCTGGATAGGAGGTCCACAACTGGAGGTTGCCAATTTCTTAGAAGAAGATTGATTTCTTGGCAATGTAAGAAACAAACTATTGTTGCTACCTCATCTACTGAAGCAGAGTATGTTGCCGCTGCCAATTGTTGTGGTCAGGTACTATGGATACAAAATCAATTGCTGGATTATAGGTTTAATTTCATGAACACCACAATCTTTATTGTTAATCAAAGTACCATATGCATAGTTAAAAATCCAGTTTTTCATAATAGAACTAAGCATATTGAGATCAAGCATCATTTTATAAGAGATGCATATGAAAAACATTTGATAAAGGTGATTAATATTCACACAGATGATAATGTGGCAGATTTATTGACTAAAGCTTTTGATGGACCCAGGTTTCAACACCTAGTTGTCCATATTGGGATGCTTAACCCTTAACTGCAAGGTTTGAGGGGAGGCATACGCCTCAGGGGAGGCATATGTCTCAGGGGGATACCATATTATCTTGTATTATTTGTAATTATTTCTTTCTTTGTTTAATTATTATTAGTTAAAAAAAAATAAAAATAAAAATTTGTATCTTCAGTTTTGTTGTATATAACTTTTTGATGGTTATCAACTCACCAGATGTGACTTGTGTACATCAAAGAGTTGGGTAGTCCAAAGGGTACAGCTTTGGTAAAGACACATCAAATCTGTTGATAGCTGTAATGGTTTGCTCAAAATCATAGGGTATGCAACTCACCCATGCTTAAATTGCTGAGGGTTGTATGGTCATCAATTCACCATGGCTTATTCCTTTTTGGAATCCAAGAATTGGCTAGCCCACAAGTATATGGCTTGTGGTAAAGGCAGTGGAATACCATATTGGGTTCTCAATTCACCAAAGGTGATTCTTTTCCCTAAGAATTGACTAGTCCTGAGCAAACGACTACAAGTAAAGACATTTCAAATCCGTTGATAGCTGCTGATTTGCTAATAATCGATGGTTGTCAGTGTACCATAGTTTTCGAACTTAAACATTTGGCTACTCTAGTAGTAATGGCTATTGGTAAAGAGACATAAAATCCATTATTTTCCATGATTCACCTCTCACAGGAGTTAACACACCTGAATGTGATGAGAATAGTATGAAACTAATATGTTTTGATGTACACTTTGTCATTTGTTGCTGCAAAGATCTGCAGTTTCAAAGGTTTGCCATCATAGAGATGTGGTTGTTTTGTTTCTTTGCTGCTGATGTTCGAAGTCAATCCTCTTGTGCTACAGTGTTACAGATCGATCAAGAATCTTGAACTTAACCATGTCAAATTCAAGATTAGGGGAGGATTGTTGGGAATTCTACAAGATAAGAATTCTGCTGAAGCTACTGCTGACGGATTCTGCTGAAGTTCATGGATTCTGCTGAAGAAGTGTTTCTACGGAAGTAGTAAAATCGTGTAGCTTGTTTCTGCGGATATAGTTATTCTGCGTATTTTATAATTAGTTAGGATATGCATGAGCTTTATTAGGAATGATAATGTATATCTTCTTTAGTTTTATGATTATACGTTTCTTGATATGATTTAGGGTTCCTTGTCTATAAAAGGAACACATTAGTATGTATGATGTACGAGTTTGAAAAACAAGTTTTTAGTATTATTGCAAGATCCATAGAGGATCAAAGTATTCTTAGTTATCTGTGTTGTTACTTGTGTTTGATTTCCGCTTTAGAATACAAGTAATAGAGACTGTCTATTAGTGTGTTTATGATTACATAAACATTGCTAACGATTCACGAGCGCTCAAAGATCTATCAAGGTCTTAGGTTCAACATGGGTGAACAAATTATGTAGGCTAGGGTTAATCGTCATTGCTAACGTGCCATAGCAAAAAGGACAAAACCAATGGTACATGACCAAATTCATGGCCAAGACACCAATGATTGCTCACTTCTTCACCTAGACACACTTCATGACTAAAGGGTATGATAAGACATGGGATGCACATAAATGGTGTAAAAATAAAATAACAAGCAAATAGTCTTAGCCTATAACCGAGTCTTCACCGTCCACCATCCATCTAAATTCCAAGCTTCAAGACGCAAAAACAAGATCATGATGTAATAAGTTAGTGCCAATGTAGATATCATATGGCGAGGTGCACGCTAACTTAGTCTTCAAAAATAGTTGATGTAGATGCCATCAACTTCAATCTTCAATCGAATGTGATCGAGGTAAGCTCCTCAATTCGAGTCCAATAAGCTCCAATACATAAGGAGTAGTGCTTATAAATTTTGCACCATCCTTTTTACAACTTTAAATTAATAAACTACTTTTTTTTAACAATACAATAGACATCCCCCTACTTGAGATGAAACATATATGAGGAATACGGGGGGTCTTCAATGATCTTCAATAATATATCTTCAATGTAGGCGTGATTCCCGAATCTCTCTACCCAAACCTCAAACTTAGGCAAATGGCGACTTCCCAATCATAAACTAAGACTACACGGTAGGATAAGGCGAATATGTGTAACGAAAAAATACATTATATGGGTGAAGAAATGAAAAGAATGGCTTGAAAAGGTGTAACTAAGGGTATCTTGCACTAAAGGTGAGTGCAACAAAAGGGTTTAACACGGACGCACACAATTTAACACATATGGTCTATTTGGTGTAAATCCTAAACATTGCCTTTTCAAACTGTCCTTCCCAAATGTATCAAGCTAACTTGACACACTACTCGTCTATGGTCTCGAAATGATGTAAAAGCCAAGTTCTAAAGTTTACAAACTGCCGGCACACTCAATATTTGGTGGATTTGAGTAATATGGAAAAACGGAAAGGCTTAAATCTCACCAAAGAAATCAAAGGTTATAATGTGCTCTGCTAAGGTATATTCTAGTTAGGTTAAGAAAAATATGTCAAAATTTTAAAAATGACACAATTTTTCAAAATAAACTAGAAAAATTGGCAAAATAAAGTTCAAGATGTAATTCTACCCCCGTCCCCCACTTGAAATATATAAAGTCCCTTTTGTACATAAACATGTAATAATAAAGGAGCAAAGTAGAATTAGAACTAGAACTCCCCTGAAATTTGCTTTTGAAAATGATAGAAGGATCATGTTTAAGAAAACGTGCCTTCGCTTCGCCTATCGAGCGAACTACAAATACCTGAAATCACGTCACTACCACAAGCATAAATCTAAAAACAAAAAGAAAACAAAATAAAAACAAAAACCTAATTCACTTACGTAGGAATCACGGTTGCGTTTACCATATGCAACAAGCCTTTTAAACCACTCGGTGTCCCGAGTGGACGAGTGAAGTCTCGTGAGGGTTTACAGGGAACACAACCACAAATTTTATTTATAAACTAATACAAGATTTTTGTATGTAAGTTACTTTAAAATTTTAAATTTTTTCTGGTACAGGAGAACGTTACGGTGTAACTTCATGGATTGAGTTACGTCGTAAGTAATGATACCTGACAAAACTGTAGATATCTGACGATGGTTACGGCGTAACCATAACAGTAAGTTACGCCGTAGAAACTTTCTGAGAAGAAATACAGGAGTGAAAAACTCCATGGCACTTTTCCAAGCCATCCTTCTTTCTCCAAACCTGCAAATAGTCATAACAAAACAAACCAAACCCAACAATACAAATGAAAAGGAAAGAAAAAGGATAATTTGGGTTGTATCCCGAAATATCACTTTTTTTTATTAACAAGTCTTTAAGTTATACTCAAGCCCACGGTTCAAGGTTCCTTGTGGACGCGCTCATCCGCATCTAATTCAAGTTGCCTTTCCTTCCATGCAATAAAGGATGGGTCTAGAGCTTCCAAGTTCCCGTATTCCTTAGGAAACATTGAGAAAGGGATGTAACCTTATGTCTCCAGTGGAAATTTTGCCTTGGCCCACTCATCTCAAAATTGAATTTAGACTTGCTTACCAGTCGGAGCATTCCCAAATTTAATTTTGGTCCAATGTCTGAAAGATATGTCATCATACCCAATGTTACCTCTTTTATGCCTGTTAAAGCATGCCCATTCATTTGTGAATCATTCGAGCATGTTTTTCTTTTGGGATTCTCCTCTATTAAATTTCTCTAGAAAGGGATTGCAAGTGGGCCTTGCTTGAGTCGTTCCTCTTTTCTTTACTAAAACTGGTTCCCAAAAGTGAACCGTCCATTGAACCTTTTTCATTCAAATTAGCGTTCATGAAGTTTGTACGGAACCATGTTTCTTTGATTATCCTTTCTTCTTCAAAGCACCACCAAACTTTCGCCTCTTTTTTAAGTTCCCTTATTACTGCTTCACCCCCATCATTGCATCCATCTACGAAGGGGTCGCATGTTGGCAAAGTTAGCTTAGCTCCGTCATCCATTATCGTCATAGGAGTACAACAGTGCAGCTTACCAATAGCAGTTACAGGAGCTTTGTTTCTTTCTTCATCCGCATAATCATCTTCATTATTAAGCCAAAAGGATTTGTCTTCATCACTTTCACAAGAGTTACATTCCTGTTCAAATCTTAAACACAAAGGGGTCTCATAGACAAAAAGATCATTAGAAATATTAAAGAGGTCACGTGGTTTCTCTTCACCCACAATGTTAGTCATTTTAGCTACTTTTTGAGTGGTTTGGCATAAAACCCCCTTCATATCAAACATTACCCTATCGTTATTAATTCCTAACGAAATTTCTCTTTTAAAAACCTTAATTCGGGAATGTGAAGTAGCAAGGAATGGTCTTCCTAAGATAAGGTGTTCCGTAGGTACATTTGCCATATTCATCACCACAAAGTCGGTGGGAAATAGAGATTTGTCAACTTTAATTAACATATTTTCAACAATCCAAACCGGAGTTGTTCTAGTCATATCAGCCATTTCCACAGTTAGTTTGGTTTTTCTAAGACTTGTTAGCTCAGGGCTTTGACATAGTGATATTGACATAACAGTCACACTAGATTCTAAATCAGTTAATGTTGTTAAATAAAATTTACCGATAGTGCAGGGAGAGTAAAACTTTTTGAGCTGCTCTCCTTTGCTGGTAGCTGGCTTGGTGTGCTTTCTTGTGGCTTGACAGTATCCTGCAAAAAAGAAACTCCAAAAATTTGATTTGAATTACGAAAGTTTTCGTTGTTGTCTTTTACCTCTATGTGTGCAAAGATTTCCTTGAAAGATCCTACAGATTTATCTGCTTGTTCCATTGACATTTTTTGACGGAGATCTTCACTAAGTTTCCCAATCATGGCTTCAAGTTTCTTGAGGGAATCGTCATGACTAAGAAGACTTTTATTAGTATCTTCTTGAAAACTCTTCAACAATTCTTCTTGTTATTTTTTCTTCTTGATTGAGTCTTCAAGGTACTTGTTGATTGTCTCCTCAAGATTGGATCTTCTCTCACCGTAAGGTACTCGATTGTAGTACCCAGGTGGTCCAATATGGTACCCTTTTTCTATTTCCATTGTTACCTTGAAAGGGTTTACTTACACCATACTTGACATTCTTCACTTTTTCGTCTTCTTCGTTCAATGGACAATCTTTGCAGTACTTTCTCAGAGCATTACCAATTACGGTGTAATTCCATGCAATGGTTACGCCTTAGCTACACTCCTGTAGCGTATGCCAGGTTTTGCATTAATTACGGCGTAACTCCTTATAGGAGTTACGACCTAACTATCCTCTGTAACAATTCTTTCTTTTTTAAACATAATAACCTTGTATTAGTTTTTAAATGAACTATGTGGATATGTTCCCTGTAAGCCCTCATGAGACTACACTCGTCCACTTGAGACACCAAGTGGTTTATAAGGCTTGTTGCATACACTAAATGCAATCGTGATTCCTACGAAAGTGAGTTAGGTTTCTTTTTCATTTTTCTTTTTCTTTTTTAGAATTATGATTGTCGGTAGTGTGATTTCGGGGATTGAAGTTTGCTCGTGAATGCTTATGCGAAGGCACGATTCTTTTCATGAGCCTTCTTTCTTTTTAGAGCAAATTTCAGGGAAGTTCTCGCTCTAATTCTACTTTTCTCTTCACCTTTCTTTAACACATAGTACAAAAGGGACTTTGTACATTTCAAGTGGGGGGACAGGACTAGAATTTTCTCTTGAACTTCATTTTGCCCTCGTTTTTTTAGTTTATTTTGAAAAATTATGCCATTTTTAAAATTTTGACATGTTTTTCTTAACCTAACTAGATTAGACCTTAGCCGAGTACATTATAACCCTTGATATTATATGGTGAGATTAGCCTTATCCATTTCCAAATTTTTACCCCAAATCCACCAAATTATGAGTGTGCCAGTAGCTTGTAAACTTTAGAACTTGGCATTTGCATCATTTCAAGACCATAGACGAGGTATGTTGAGTTAGCTCGATGTATTTGGACTTTTCAGTTTAAGAAGGTAGTATTATAGGATTATCACCCAAATAGCCTATCATTGTGTGTCTATCGATTAGTCACCTCGACTTCTCGACCCCCATGTTAAACCATTTTTTGCACTCACCTTTAGTGCATGTTACCCCTAGATACACCCATCTGAGCCATTCCTTTCATTTTGTTCACCCAACATATTGTTTCGTTACACCCATACACCTTAGCCTACCCTGTAATCTTTATTTGTAATTGGGAAGTCATTGTTTGCCTAAGTTCAAGGTTCAAGTGGAAAGGTTCGGGAATCATGATTTGGTCGACGACATATTCTTAAAGATCGTTGAAGACCTCCCAAATTCTCATATTGTTCATCTCAAGTGGGGGGAGGTTATGTTTGTTGAAAAAAATAAAAAAATGAAGTGATCCGAAATATATATATATATATATATATATATATATATATATATATATATATATATATATATATATATATATATATATATATATATATATATATATATATATATATATATATATAACAAGATGCTCATGATGTCATAATTCACCGGAAATGCCACGTAATGCCACGGCATTGCCACGTTTTGCCAGGTAATGCCACGTAATGCCACGTAAGCAATTTTAAGTTTGGGTGCCACGTATGCATGTGATTATAATCTAAAAAATGGACACATGTGAGGTTCGAACCTGCATATGTATGATACTTTTTAAACGCCTCAAGTAATCAAACCAACTAGGTTAATGAATCTTTTGTTTACATACTCCAAATCAGGATATATGTACATGACTGTTTTTGTAATGGTATAAATATTTTTCTCTTTTCTGTATTTATCTTCTTGATTATATGTGGATATATTAGGAATATATATGGTGATATATTATAGGCCTGTATTTAGGCCCGATTAACAATTTGATTATATGCATGATTTTATAAAATTTTATCTTAATCTGTAAGGTATATATAATATATTGTATCGGCATTACATACAAACGTATTCAATATTTTTGAGTCGGTATACGATAGTTTATTGAAAGATGCAGCCACAAAGACACTCGAAAAGGCTTACAAGAGCTAAAGATATTAAGAGTGGTGCTTCTGTTTGAAAAGGTATTATTGTGATGTTTTATGTTTGTATTGTTTGTATTGTTTTTGTATTATTGTGATTTTTTTATTACTGTTTGGCTTTTAAAGGTATCTAATTTTTTAAATCAGATTCACGTACCAATAAGAAAGCTAAAACTAACGATGTTAAGGTATTGGAATAAACCACATCAGGAAATCAAGAAACAAGTATTGTAGTTATTTTGTACTGTTATTGTTTCCTCAATTATTTTTCATTAATATATAGATTCATACAACCTGCATGTATTCTATGTATATGTTGTATGTTGTATGTTTTTTTATTGCAGGAAAGTAACAAACTGGTATTGTAGTTATTTTGTATATGTTGTTGTTTTGTCAATCAATTTTACCGACTATTGTATTTGGTATGGGTAAAACTGTTTTCATAATATTTTCATTAGTAATGTGTGTTTGTTTATATGATATTTGTATAATTTATATACCAATTGTTGTTTCAGAATTTGATGTTTTAGATTCACCAAATCACCCACATGATATTTTTTTAACTATTTAATTGTTTTGTGTTTTGTTTGTTACTGAACAAAAGTGACAAAGGGTTTTCAAAAGTTATTTTGTTGTTTATTAATCAATCCAGTGTTATTAAAGAAATTGTTTTGTTTTTGTAATTGTTTGGTTAATTAGTTGAGAGGAATATATTTACAGGAGGTTGTTCTGAAAAGAAAAACAATGTAACAAAAACTGCTATATTGGAAAGTGACACACCAGGAAGACAAGGTTCATGTATTATTTTGTAAATTTATTTATTTATTTATTTTTATTGGATTTGTTTTTTTTAATTAATACAAAATGTTTTCATTATATTTTAAACAACAGCTGATAAAAGTCGCAGTAAGAAAACAATTGCTATGGGTAAAACTACTTTTGAAAGTAATCCATTAGGAAGGAACTATCAAAGCCGTTCGCGGAATGTGCCAACAGTATGTGAGGGTAATATGTTTTTATTATTGTGTAATTTATATTTTTATTTAAATATTACTTTAGATACGTTTGAATTAATTTAGAATCATGTATTGTTTGGTTATAAACACTAGATTCTTCAATCAGTAATAAGACGTTACAACAACGTTCTTCATCTTTTGCAACATGTTCAACGGGAAACACTCCATCGACGCAATTGGGTATGCCAATGGTAGAAAGCGACACACCTGGGAATCAATCTTTAAAATATGGAAAGGAGTTGGAAGGTATTGTCATTTTAATTGTGTTTGTTATGGTAACGGTTTAGCATTTATTATATAATTTCCCACTACCTAATAATGTGCAGGAAGAAACAGAAACTCAAAAATGAGTTTTGGTAACCAAACATCTTCTTTACATTCCAAATCAAGTTCTGGGAAAATCAGAAGCACCATACATATTCTAATTTCCAGTATCAAGGTAATAGTTCTAGAGTGAATAACTCTAATCTAGGGAGATTTGCATTTGGTGAAAAAAACATTCAAAGGAAGAGTGCCAATTTTCAAAGCAGTTCACGAGGTATATATATTGTTTATTACTATTAATAATAACGATGTTTATAAATATATTTACCAACAAATGTATGTATAAATGTTTACAGGAGTACACATACATGAACAACAAATAACTCCTTTAGAGAATGTTGATCCCATGATTACTAACATGGTAATAAAAGGGATATGTATATCTATTTGGCATTCTCAGAAGTTGAATGAAGAACATGATCCATATAGTTTGGATTTTGTTTTGCAAGATGCGGAGGTAATTTGAATTTATACGCGCATAATTTATATATATTTAAAAGTACTTATCATATACTATAACATTTGTAACCGTATAAACAGTCCAATCGAATCCAAGTCTACATAAAAAAAGAGCTGATGTTTAAATTTGAACCACTTTTACAAGAGGGCCAATGTTATATCATCTCAAAATTTGGAGTGGCCGAAAATGGTGGTAGATTACCGTTGTTACCACACAAATACAAAATTTGTTTCTACAAAGGGACTGAAGTGACCAGAGTTGAGCAATAGACGATAATTACGTTGGTTTTATTAATGAGACATTCACTCATATCTTGAACACATATAACGAGTATCATGAACATGATTGTGTAGGTATGTGTTGGTTGCTATAAAAATTTGTAATTTTATATTCAAAAGGTGATGTTTTAATCTTCCTTATTTTCGTTATTGTTGGCAGATGTTTTAGGAACAGTAGTAGCTATTGGGAAAATTGTACCTGTCAATAGCCATGGTGGCCGGAAGATTTGCAGGAGTGTTGTCATTGAAGATGCTCAGTATGTGTTATTCGTATTTATCTACACAAAATATTATATTAATGGTGCTGTTATAATTTAAATAAACATATATCTATTTCACTCCACACGATTGTACCTTTTGGGATAAATGGGCATTATTGTGGAATGATTACGAAGAGAAACTTGATCAACTTGGACATATAGACTTTCTATTGGTGTTGGGGAAAGTCAAATATTGGGATAATAAGTTTTTTTTAATTGTTTTCTAAATTTCGCGCACCATAGCCGCCATTAAAATAAGTATGTTTTTTCATTCATATGATTTCATTAAACTTACACATAACGCAGATACGCCATCTATACATAACGCTTTATTTGGCACGAAGATTTTTATTAACTGGCATCTGCCGCCGTTGGTTTCATTCCGGAAAAGGTAACGTGAAGAATACAAGTTTATATAAATAACTACGTAATTTGTATAAAGTTAATAAAATTCATACATAATACAGCTACGAATCGCAAGAGGGATATGACCAGGTCAGTCATGTAGTTACACCAGCGGAATTCATGCAAGGATGTGTGAAAAGATTGGTAGGCATGATTCGCAGCATTGATCCGGTAAGTTTGTAAATTTTAATTTGATTATTGATGTAGGTGTTTCCAACTGAAATGTTGCATTCTTTAAACATCAACAATGTTTATCTAACATTAATAACAAAATCATGATACATGCTGCGTTATTTATGCGACAGTTCAAAGCATACAGTATGAGAGTGGTTGGACTTACATTGGTTGCAAAGTATGCAATACAAAAGTAACACCCAATAACGGGAAAAGGAAGCTCCAGTTCAAAGAATAAGAATCAGTTATGGCACTGCAGAACCCACGCAGAAACATACGCAGTTGCATCCATGTACGAAATACAGTGTGTTGAAATATATTGTTGACGCTGTAAGATGTTTTCAATTATCGTATTTTAAAAACAAAACAACTTAATCATTAATATATGTGCAGGTTCAAAATTATTGTTTGAATATTCTATGAAAGTGGATCCGCACAAGTGATTATTTTTGACAAGAATGTCCATAGGATGATTGGGTTTTCAGCGTGGGAGATAATGGAGAAACAAGGCATGGATACAAATGAATATTTTCCGAATGAGCTCAATGCAATAATAGGGAAACCGTATTTGTTCAAAATAAAATACACCGAATTTAACCACAACAATAACATGCATATATATCGAAGTGAGAAAGTCACGGAAGATGCATAAATAATCAATCACTTCAAAGATGGTTTCCTAATTGACGAGGTTTAATATATTCTTTGTAAAATAAACTGAATGAAATGGTTATAATTACAATATAATTGTCACTTTTGGAATATTATTTAAAAAATAACATTCTATCATATTTTACAAAACATGATTCTGGCGATGAGTTGCAAGGAGCTGAAAATGAATTAGAAGATTTAGAATCAGAAAATGAAGATGCAACAGAATACACACATATTAGTGAAGAAAAGGCCGCATGTGAAGAAGATGTAGTAGATGAAGATGAAATTGCGAATAAAAATGTGGATTACAACAATGAAGAAGCATTAGATGGTTTATATGATTTTCAAGGTGACGTGGATACACACGAGTTTGCGACAAAAGAAACAGAAGATGAATTTACAATAACGATTTCGAATGAAAATGAGGTATGATACATTATGTTTTTTTAAAAAAAACTATGACACGAAGAATTACCATGAGTTTAAATCTAAATTTGTGAATCTGTTGGCTAATATTTTTACAGGATGGGAAAAATCATAATGCAACTCTTGTTAAGAAAAGTGATAACATCAAAAAGTCTTGAATATTAAGTGTCAATTTCCCCCGATAATGTTTGTAATTTATATCATTTATATGGATTTACGCTTGTTTTCCATTGTTTTCCAGTTTCAGATAAATTATGAGCATTGGAGCTAAAGAGACGCGGAATTGGAGAAATATCAAAGATTTACCATAGTATGCTGACTTTGAAGAACTTACGGCGTAACTCATCTCTCACATTATGCCATAACTAAAGCGTGACTCAGAAAACCAACTCATTAGAAGATTACGGCGTAACTCCCCCTAAAGACTACGATGTAACTTATTAGGTCAAATGAGGTTCCACGCCACTGATAACTACGCCGTAACTATTTCATTAACTACGGCGTAACCAAGTAATATTGAAGATACGGCGTAACCACTCATTAGGTTACGCCGTAACCAGCAGATCTAGTGCAAATAACGAAGAAATTGAAGATTACGGCGTAACTATTATATTAGTTACGCCAGTAACCCGATCCGCCTATAAATACCCCATGATTTCCAAGATTTCAAATCATCCCATTCCACACACCACAACCAAAGAACGTGGGAAGAAGCTAAAGGCGGTCTAGAGGAGCATACTGGAGTCGCTCCAAGGAGAAATCACTCCCACGATAAGCATTAGCATTTTATCTTTTCTTTACTTTCGATTCATGTATTTCGTAACTTTGAATATTGAATTGATTTGTATGGTTAATATCAATGGCTAAGCACCTCTTGGTGTTGGCCTAGTTATGATTCCTTAATTGTTTTGTTTGAGTTTACATTACTTCCGTATAATTATTTCTAAGTGTATGCATGCATAGTTTATTGGTAGCTACCCTTGTTTCGGTAGTTTTGAATGGCAGTAGAGGCTAGTTGCTTAGGAGATATGACCAACTGACCCTAAGTGAGTAGACTGAGACGGAAAGGGTAAGATATGACCAACTGACGACCCTTTCTACTAGTGCTATTTGACCAACTGATCACCTACCGTTTGGATGAACTTAAGAATTAGGGGTGAGTGTTTAAGTTGCTAATGCCCGGCACTCCTATTATAAATCTAGCATGTAGCGGTACTTAATGACTTGGCTTAGGGACCGTGAACAATCGGACTTATGAAGGGACACCGACTTCTCTAGTGGTGCCATCTTTGCTGATAGGTTAGGGCGAATTGACCAAATGTTGTCCTCTCGAATTTGACCCCACCTGAAGTAATTGGAAGTAAGTAGACGTAGACATTACTAGCTAGGAGGAATAACTAGGTTAGCACCACTCTCCTCTATTGATAGAACCTTTGCCTTTTATCTGCTTTCGTAGTTAATTAATTTATTCCCTATTGAAATCATATTAAAAACTGTGACACCTAGACTTAGTAATAATCCAACACACATAGCTCTTGGGACGACTTTGGTTTTACCGAATACTACACTACACACGGGTACACTGCCCGTTAGTGTATTAGGGTAGACCATAGGTATAACGAGACAATATAAATATTAAAACCTGATCAGTAAAACCTGCATCAAGTTTTTGGCGCCGCTGTCGGGGAGTTATATTAGGATTGCTATTAAGTCTTTAATTTTCGTTTTGTTTTAAAATTTCTAAAATTCTCACGATCTATATTCAAGTTTTTAGGTACCATGGAAGTTGTTAACATTGATGACCTCACTCTTGAGGAATATTTGGCGTTGACAAGAGCAGAACTAGGGCCGGGTCTCCTAATACCGGCGATTGGAGCTGATGTCCGTTTTGAAATTAAAGGCCAATTTATGAGGGAGCTTCGTGCTAACCCTTTTTCAGGAAACAGGGACGAAGATGCATATGAGTATGTTGAAAATGTCCTATACATCATGAGCCTTTTCAACATTCCGGGCGTGTCTCATGATGCTGTTATGCTAAGGTATTCCCCATGACTCTTACTGGGGCTGCTAGAAGATGGATTGAAAGATTGTCCGCCGGGGCAATTAATACTTGGGCTCTACTCAAGAAACACTTCATTCAGAGGTATTGTCCGCCGTCAAAAATTTCTAACCAGCTTTTGGAGATCCATAATTTCAAACAAGAAGACGATAAAACATTGTATCAAGCCTGGGATAGATACAACGATCTCCTTTACAAATGTCCTACACATGATCTGAACAACCAGCAAAAGGTCAACATCTTCTACAAACGAATCAACGTAACTACGAGACAGATGCTGGACTATCAAGGACCTATTCCGAACATGACTCCTACACTAGCAATTGAAGCCATTAAAAAATGGCTGATCATTCTAAAAAATGCCACGACGGAGGAAGCAAAAGAAACCAAAGCGGAAGTTTTGACGGAATTGCAGCAATTGCTAGTAAAATTGAAAATCTAAGTCGAGATATGCTGAAAGCTAGAGAAACCGTTCATGCCATGCAAGTGGGTTGTGAAAGCTGTGGGGGAGGACATATCACGAATAATTGTCCTCACGTTGACGAAGAGAATATAATTGAAGAAGCCAAATATGGAGAAAATCGACCGTTTTACGGAGATAATCGAAATAATAACGGATACCGTGGAAATTATAACCGTGGGCCTTATGGAGAAAAAAGGCCCAACCTTGAAGAAACCATAAACAAGTTCCTGGAAAGTTTAGCCCAGAAGCAAAAAGAACAAGATAAATGGCTCAGGGATTTCCAGGAAAATACAAATAAAAATCTCTCCAGGCATGACGAAACCCTAAAAAACCTTGAAACCATGATAGAAAAGCTCATTGCAAAGATAGAGGTGAGTAACGTTGAGCCGGAGATGACCAAACCTATGGTTGGGTGCAATGTTGTTTTTGTTGATAATAATTCGAATGAATTGATTAAGGAGTGCTATTCTACAACAGAAAATTCTGAAGAAAACACAAAGGAACGTTTGATTCTTGGTAAACCGTTCCTCGACTCATTGGCATATTATGGTGATAGAATAGAATTTAAATTGGACAAAACCTTATGCCTTGAACCGGATAAGATTGTTACAACTGAAGATTCACCGAGGATTGAATTAGATGATTTCGATAGGTTTCTGCCTTCATAATTTGGCCATTTACTAGGGACCGAATCAAGTGACAATGAAAGCAATGAGGAAGAGATCCCACCTTCTGTACCCAGTTACGTTGTTACGGGAAGACTTCACTGTTGTGTTCCTGATACTTGTTTAATTAATGGGACCAAAGTAACATTGCCCACGTGTTCCCCTTTTCAAAAACGATGCAACGGAGGAGGACAACATCTCATTAGAATGATTAAAGAGGCTGCGGAAGTTTGGTAGTGCTGGGAAGACGAAAAGCTTATCAGAAAAAAGTGGTTATAAGGGCATAATGTTTTTAGCGAATGGTTCTCTGAGATTGATTGGACCATTCATTTTTGTGAACTAACTATCATGTCTGATGACTTCACCGTGGCATGGCCTAAATGCAACCCCAAACGCCAGATCTGTGATGGAGGAGAATTCCCTGAACCTAAATGGCTCAAACACAAGGAATGGGCATGTTTTGACGAAGATAAGAGAAGTGAAGTAGGATACAGGGGAATCTCATTTGAAAATTGGTTACGAGTAAAGTTTGGATATGTTAAAATAAAATGGGAAGAAGAGGCTAAATTTCGTTGCGAGTGGGCACAAGCTAATTTTCTGCAGAAAAGATAAGCCATGACTCGGTTTATTTCTCCACATGTTTGGGACCAGCCCTCTTCAAATAAAAAAGACATGGAGGAAGTCGGCCGAGTCCAAAGGCCCCCATAAAGCCCCGCGGCTCTGAGTCTAACTTAAAGACTCGTAAATAAAGAAAAATGCTCTTTCGGGAGACAACCCGAATTATCCCTTTCTTTGATTTTGTTTCCATATCTGTAGGGTTTTGTGTTTTTAACCATTTTGCGTGAAACGAAAGTGATTCTTCAGTAGCTTCTTCGATCCGACCATAGTTACGGCCAATGTTTTGAAACCGGGTTTATAATCGACCCGGTCGATTCACCGATCACCGGGTCAACGGTTCGACCGCGGGTCAACCCGGTTTTCATTAAAATATATATATAAAAATAACCGGTCAACGGTTCGATCACTGGTCAACCGGTTCAACCACCGGTCAACCCGCTTTTATAAAAAATTTGAAAAAAACCAAAGCCGGCCGGGTTTCGAGAACCGGGTCACTCAAAACCCGGCGGGTCTAACTGGTTAACCCGGTTTTAGAAACCCGGGTTATTTTGACCCTTTTTTTGCCCGAAACCGGTCTAACCGGTTAACCCGGCCGGGTCGACCCGGGTTTCAAAACATTGGTTACGGCGTAACTCACCTCAGTGATTACGCCGTAACCAACCCCTGGCAGCAGAATTTGAGACGTATTAAAAATTACGGCGTAATACCATCTCAGTGGTTACGCCGTAGCCACTCGCCTTACAACATATGTCAGGTTTTTCCAGTTACGGCGTAACTCTCTCAAAGAGTTACGACGTAACTTTCGTGTGCTTTACTTCTTTCATATTAAAACACAATAACCTTGTATTAGTATTTTAAATGAACTTTGTGGGTCTCTTCCCTGTAAACCCTCACGAGACTTCACTCATCCACTTGGGACACCAAGTGGTTTAAAAGGCTTGTTGCATATGCTAAATGCAACCGTGATTCCTACGAAAGTGAGTTAGGTTTGTTTTTCATTTTCATTTTTCTTTTAGAATTATGCTTGTCGGTAGTGTGATTTCGTGGATTGAAGTTTGTTCATGATGCTTATACGAAGGCACGTCTCTTTTTCGTGGGCCTTCTTCCTTTTTGGAGCAAATTTCAGGGAAGTTCTCACTCTAATTCTACTTTTCTTTTCACCTTTATTTAACGCTTAGTACAAAAAGGACTTTGTACAATTCAAGTGGGGGGACGGGAGTAGAATTATCTCATGAACTTTATTTTGCCCTCGTTTTTCTAGTTTATTTTTAAAAGTTATGCCATTTTTAAAATTTTGACTTGTTTTTCTTAACCTAACTAGATTAGACCTTAGCCGAGCACATACAACCCTTGATATTATATGGTGAGATTAGCCTTATCCGTTTCCAATATTTTACCCCAAATCCACCAAATTACGAGTGTGCCGGTAGCTTGTAAACTTTGGAACTTTGCCGTTGCATCATTTCGAGACCATAGACGAGGTATGTTGAGTTAGCTTGATGTATTTGAACTTTTCAGTTTAAGAAGGAAATATTATAGGATTATCACCCAAATAGCCTACCATTGTGTGTCTATCGATTAGTCACCTCGACTTCTCGACCCCCTTGTGAAACCCTTTTGTTGCACTCACCTTTAGTGTAAGATACCTCTAGATACACCCATCTGAGCCATTCCTTTCATTTTGTTAACCTAATATATTGTTTCGATACACCTATACACCTTAGCCTACCCTGTAGTCTTAATTTGTGATTGGGAAGTCATCATTTGCCTAAGTTTAAGGTTCAAGTGGAAAGGTTCGGAAATCACGTTTTCGTCGGCGACATATTCCTGAAGATCATTGAAGACCCCCCGAATTCCCGTTGTTCATCTCAAGTGGGGGGATATTATGTTTAGTTGTTATTGTGATGTTGAAAAAAAAAGAAAAAAAAATGATTCGGAAAAAAAAAAGATGTTATGTCATTTAGTTATTGTAAAGTGCATTGTTATAAGCACTATGTTATGAGCTTTATAGATTTAGTATCGAGGAGGCCACCTCGGTCACATTCGAAGATTGGAGTTGGTAATTATGCCAACAGTTGGAGAAAAGGTAGTGTGCCCATCATGATGTCCTCTAATGACACATCTACCTAGTATTTCATGATCCGGTTTCTTGACTTCAAAGCTTGAACTTTGGGCAGACGGTAAGTGGTGATGACTTGGTTATAGATTTAGACTACCTGCTTGATTTTTATTTTACACCATTTATATATCCCATGTCTTATCCTACCCTTTAGTCATGAAGCATGTCTAGGTGATGCAGCGAGCAATCTTTGGTGTCTTGGCCATGGATTTGGTCATGTATCATTGATTTTGTCCACTTCGCGTGACATGTTAGTAATGACGAGTCACCCCTTAACCTTTGTCGTGTCTACCCATATTTCCTTCGAGAATTGTTTAGCCCTTAACTCTAGTGATGGAGATTTGTGTAACCGCCAAGCTTATGATAGAATATATGCTATGATCATGCGATTGAGTGATCACCCGAAATTGACACTTAGAATAATTGAGAGATTTGAGTGTTTCGCCCCATTTCGTGAGGTGTTCGGCTTTGTTTTATTCTAGCATAAGGATTTGTAAACTTATATTTTCCGGTTATGGGAGATATCTTTTAGGAATCTTTCTAATAAGGTCTACTTGAGGGCAAGTAGAGTTCAAGTGGGGGATATTTGATAACATCAAATAGTCCCGAATATTAAGTGTCAATTTCCGATAATGCTTGTAATTTATATCATTTATATGGATTTACGCTTGTTTTCCATTGTTTTCCACTTTCGTGTAAATTACGAGCATTGGAGCTAAAGAGACGCGAATTGGAGAAATATCAAAGATTTACCATAGTATGTCGACTTTGAAGAAGTTACGGCGTAACTCATCTCTCACATTACGCCGTAACTAAAGCGTGACTCAGAAAACCAACTCATTAGAAGATTACGGCGTAACTCCCCCTAAAACTACGACGTAACTTATTAGGTCAAATGAGGTTCCACGCCGCTGATAACTACGCCGTAACTATTTCATCAACTACGGCGTAACCAAGTAATATCGAAGATACGGCGTAACCACTCATTAGGTTACGCCGTAAATAGCTAATCTAGTGAAAATAACGAAGAAATTGAAGATTACGGCGTAACTATTATATAAGTTACGCCGTAACCCAAATGTGGCCTATAAATACCCCACGATTTCCAGCATTTCAAATCATCCCATTCCACACACCTCAACCAAAGAACGTGAGAAGAAGCCAAAGGCAGGTCTAGAGGAGCATACAGAGCTGTCTCCAAGGGAGAAATCACTCCCCTACGATAAGCATTAGCATTTTATCTTTTCTTTACTTTCGATTCATGTATTTCGTAACTTTAAATATTAAATTGATTTGTATGGTTAATATGAGCGGCTAAGCACCTCTTGGTGCTGGCCTAGTTATGACTCCTTAATTGTTTTGTTTATGCTTATATTACTCCGTATAATTATTTCTAAGTGTATGCATGCATAGTTTATTGGTAGCTACCCTTGTTTCGTAGTTTTGAATGGTGGTAGAGGCTAGTTGCTTAGAGATATGACCAAATGACCCTAAGTGAGTAGATCGAGACGGAAGGGTAAGATATGACCAACCGACGACCCTTTCTACTTGTGCGATTTGACCAACCGATCAACTACCGTTTGGATGAACTTAAGAATTAGGGGCGAGTGTTTGTTGCTAATGCTCGGGCACTCACTATTATAAATCTAGCTTGTAGCGGTACTTAATGACTTGGCTTAGGGACCAGAACAATCGACTTATGAAGGGACACCGACTTCTCCAATGGTGGCATCTTTGCCGATAGGTTAGGCGAATTGACCAAATGTCGCCCTCTCGAATTTGACCCCACCAAGTAATTGGAAGTAAGTAGACGTAGACATTACTAGCTAGGAGGAATAACTAGGTTAGCACCACTCTCCTCTATTGATCAAACCTTTGCCTTTTATCTGCTTTCGTAGTTAATTAATTTATTCCCTATTGAAATCATATTAAAAACTGTGACACCTAGACTTAGTAATAATCCAACACACATAGCTCTTGGGACGACCTAGGTTTTACCGAATACTACACTACACACAATCGGGTACACTGCCTGTTAGTGAATTAGGGTAGACCATAGGTATAATGAGACAATATAAATATTAAAACCTGGTCAGTAAAACCTGCATCAAAAAGACCACACTCGGCAATAGATCCATTAGAAAGTGGAATAGAAGATGAGAATGAAGAAAACAATTTAGCAAAAAGAATTGTACCAAACATTTTGGAGTAGTGTATTTAATTATCTTCCCCAAAACATGTTTTGAATATTGTTTAAACGATTTTCTCATGGATTATTTTTAAATATTGGATATTGTTTGGTTATGGATTTACTTTGAAAACATGTGTTAAAAGTTTATTTCATATATATTGATTGTTGGTGTTGATGGTGTTGTTGTGTCACTCCAACAATATTGGCAGTTGTATTTACAATCCTGCTATATGAAATTAACAATTTCAAAGCATTCTATCCAGTTTGTAAAAAGATACAACTTATCGACTATCTATAAATATACAAACATCATATTTGAATATAAAACAAAACACGATATAACACACCATAAAATAAAATAGAAAATTACAACTTAAACATCAAATGTTGACATAAGATTAACCAAAACATATTTAAGTTGCATAATATCAAAAACAACCTTAAAATGTCACCATTCATAAGCATATATACACCAACTACTAAAAGTTTCATCATGTCAACAAACATAAGCATCTAACAAAAAAAACAACCTTAAAATGTCATTCATGAAACGTATCATTTTTCCTAACAAACATGGAAAACAGGATACTCCAAATCATCATCAGAATTTATAAACATGAACTTAAACCTTATCATCTTTCCATACTCAAACAAACAATCTTCAAAAAAGTGGCTCCAGTCGCCTAATGCATTCACATGATTAACTCATTATGGATTTTCTCTATGAGAATCAATCTTAATTCGCATCATGTATTCTACTGCATCATGCCTAAACAGTGCAGCTTGAAAAAAATGCATAGGACGATTAACAAGAAAATCAGCTGGACTAGCCTGTTGTTTAACAATTACCAAAAAAAAAAAATAAATAAATAAAATTACCAATTCTATTATAAATGCGTAGAAAAAAGAAATAAAGACAAAACTCAAACTTACAAGTCGAGAGAATTTTAGAAGACCTTTTGTAAAAGACATCAGTTGTCTCACCAAAATGATCAAGGTGACCAAACCATTGGCAAATGTGATGCATTCGCTCATCCCCTGTTTCAAATATATCAAAGTTAATCTTAAAGATATATGTTAAAACATATTATACTTTAAAATTAATGATATCAACCGAATAAGATTATGAGATTACTGAATAACAAACAAAAAACCCATAAACTGCTAGATATACAAACTGCATCTTGATCATCAAGATCATGTTGTGGAAAAAACAACTGTGTCACATGCAGAAACTGCCCTGTATCTTTGCTCTACCATCAACACCAAACACGCTTATATTCAAGCTGTGATTTTCCAATTTACTAAAAACAATAACATCCCCAAACTCAATATTGGAATATTGAAGAGCAACCAACCACATTTCCTCATCCATAACATACACATCATTATCAACATGACCTCCTTCATGTACAAAATTTACAACCACATTAAACTCTATTCCTTCAACAACAACAACAACGGTAGCTTCCAACCCAATACCAGCTAGAAAATTTGCGGGCAATGACTGAGACAACAACATGATTCACAATTATAACAAATAATAACACTTATTGGTAAAAAAACGTAAACAAAAATATGTAATTCTTATATATATATATATATATATATATATATATATATATATATATATATATATATATATATATATAAATCAAATCACCTGGAATATGAGGGTATGGCAGCCTATAACTCTTAAACCTTGTATGACGACTCTCTACACCAGCATATTTCTCAACTTCCAACCCATGGGAATCATAGCCAGTAACGTAAAACGAGTCATCACCTTCTTGAACAAAGTGTAACATGTGAACATCCGTATACATATTTTCATGAACAAATTCTACCCATTTGTTATCTAAAATCCTAATGGGACCTCCAACTGGTGCAACAATCCTTACTTTTTTCTGTTGTCTTTGAACCCCAGTTAAATATAAATGCCGATTCCCATTAAAAGCAAGATCAGAAAATACTTGAGGAAGCTCGAGAAACCCAGGGTACACATATATGTTTGGTCGCACCACAAACTCAATTGGCATGATTACCTTATAAAATATTTACAAAAATATTAAAACTCTACTAATTTTATAAATAAGAAAGAACATTAAAAAAAGAAACGCAACAAACATGTAAAAAGTTATATGCAAAAATAAATTTATACCAACAATGGTAAAATCAAACAAATATGTCCACATAACAACATTTCAAAGGTGAATATAGTAACAAATTATAGGAAACAACCAATGAGGGTAAATCATTGTGCAATTAAACTTAGGGTTTTGACTTTCTACTAAACTTGACAATTTCAAAACAGAAAATGATAACCAAGACTCCAATACTATTTCGCCTAATTGAAAAACTGTAAATGCCCACAAAAAGGTCCAATAATATTTGGTGCAATCAAACTTAACACAATAACATTTTATCAATAGAATAATAAAAAAAAAACAACACCAACTGCGAAACAAATGCATAGAACTATAACTATAGAATATGGAACAATCATGAAGAACCAGCTGCATTACCTGTTTCAAGTAGATGACCGGAAAAAAACAAGCCTCAAATTAATGTTGATGATTCAGATAAACAGACAAGTTGGCCACTATTAAGTACAGTAACTTATGCATGATTTGATATGTGTGTAGTGTCAGCTACTAAAAAGTGTATAGAGTAAGTTATGTATTATTTAATATGTTTTTATTGTTAGTTACTACAAAGTGAAAAAAAATCCCATATAGATTTTGGACTATTATATAATTAAACAAATAAAATATAAACTAAACAAAGCCCATTACATGTTAAATATTATAATCCATTAAGCCAAGTTTTATAGTTATATATCTTACAAACAACCCAAATGACATTTACAAAACTGATTCATCACACTCAAAAAATTATATCCCAAACAGCAACCAAGTTACTTACATGGAAAACATAACATTTGAATATACAATGTAATGACATGCAGCAAACAAAATTGATTATTAACAGTAAAATAACCAACAAATTAGGCAACAGAATGCGAAAACATATTACCTAAAAATATCATTTACTAATCTTCCATAGAAGCAGATACAAAACATACTAATTCAGACACATTATAATTACATGGAGTAGTTAGTCATATAAACAAAAAAAATACCAAATGTAAACCCATAATAACCCATAAATAATTGTTTTAAGTTAAACAAACATTAGACAATGGCAATATCATTCAATTGTCATAACAACATCCCCTCTGCTTTTCAATACTTCAACATCTAATGTAAACTTGAGCATCTGATTCTCATCAACCCCCAGTTCCTTCAAGATCGATTTCCATTCTCCAAGCATAACAACATGGTCATCAAACTCCTTGACTCTTATTTTGTCAATCTACTTCCGAAAGACAACGTCCTTCTCAAATGAGGAATTCAGATGACACAATCTAGCCTTTGTTGTATCGTCTGAACCAGAAAAGTTGTATAGCTTATGTCGGCGAACAAAACCAGCTGGAACTGTCTGTTCAAATGTATACAACACACAATCATAAATTTAAACAAAACAAAAAGATATATAAAAACAATATACACATCAAGTATAAACTTACAACATAACCCTTCAAACCAGTTGCACCAATCTTCTTAAAAAAAACTGCACCCATCATCATTAGTGTTGTTTGATAAACATGTATTTCCTGTGCTTGAACTCCCGTGCTCCTAAAAATATATAAATAAATGAAATAACAAAACACATATATCAAAACAAAATTAACAAACTTTTAAATACCTTCAACAAACTCTTGCCAACATGAGTTTTTCTTGTCCTTTTAGAAGATTAAACAACCTGCTCAGGCTCAACATACTTCTCAGAAACAAAGGCAACATCATCTTCCACTTTTACAGGCAATTCACGAATCGGACCCTACAATTATTTAGCAAGCGAATATAATGATTATCAAAACACTATGACAAATAAACTATATGAAAAAATAAAAGTATCTAAATATACTAACCAGCTCAAATACAGGGGCATTGAAACCAGAACTTTGATTCCTAGCTGCCTTAACACGCGCTTTATTCCAAAAGTCTGAATCTAATACACAATTATATATCAAAAAAAAAATAAAAAAAATACATGTACACACTAGGAAATAAAATATTTCATAAAAATATCGATAATAATAATAATAATAATAATAATAATAATAATAATAATAATAATAATAATAATAATAATAATAATAATAATAATCTTTTGTCAGGAGCTTTTGTCAGGATGAAAGCTTTTGTCAGGAGCTGGCTTTGAAAAGGGTCTCTAAAACTATCTTGCAAATGGAAGCCATTCTTAAACTTAATGACCCCCAATGTGAGCTCCTTCTTCTCCGTAATTGTGCCGGGGTTGCGAAATTATCTTACGCTTTGAGGACATGTTCCCCGTTGTACGTGTGGGAGGCCTAAGTCCGGTTTGACCAGATGTTACGTGCTTCCTTGGAGAAGATTATTACAGCTTCCGGGCCAGGATTTGGTGACTGGCAGTGGCGGCTCTCCACCCTCCCAATCAAGATGGGTGGTTTGGGCATCCATGCGGCGAGTGACATCATCCAATATGATTTCCTCGCCTCGCTTGCAAACTAGCGATTTGCAGGATCGATTTTGGTAAAACGGCATTAACTCATGGCCCGTCGCCAAAGATGCTCGATATTTTTAACGATGCTTGTAACAAAGACACGTTCTCGTCGCCTCGACACTCCCGCCCCCATATGATGAAAACCTTGGCAAAGTGTTATTTCGGTGTCATCGAGAAAGATCTTGTTTCTAAGTATTCGTTAAGTCCAAGGAAGGTGGCTATCCTCAGTTGTACCCGGGCTCCACATGCACAAGATTTCCTATTCACCATACCTATTGATGGGTTGGGCCAAAGGATGAACCATCGCCAATTTCGTTCGGTATTGTGTTACTGTGCTTACCATACCTATGTTCTCTGAAGCTAGCTCCGCCCGAGCCGCAAGCATCGTATGGACCAATGGGAGACCATGCGCTCAATCGCTCCAATGAAGTGGGGTGAAATTCGACATAACACAGTGCGTGATATTCTTTTCGGCATATGTTCCAAGGTTGGGATTATGGTGAAAAGGAGGCCCCATTGGGGTTTCTTTCGAGGGACGGAAAGAGTCTGCGTCCGACGCACTGCTATTATTCAACTGGATCCAAGGTAAGGACGCATGTTTGGATGTGACCGAATCTCCTTTGCGGTATTGATGCGAATGCGTGGGCTCCCGGGGTGGCCTTACATAACGCTGTGGAGAAGAAGAAAAAGAAATATGTGTCCAAATGTGAAGAAAATGGATACAAGTTCATTCCATTTGCCTTCTCTACATTCGAGGAGCTTGACACGGAAGCTTTGGATACACTTTCACGTATCAAGACTGTTGCTATTAGCCACTTGAATAGTGTCAAGAGTGGGGCTTTTATATTTCACAGACTAAGCTTTTGTATCTAGAAAGGTGTGGGAGCCCAACTAGTTTCTCGGCTTCCCACCAATTTCTTGTAAAAAATAATAATAAAAAAAATAAATAATAATAATAATAATAATAATAATAATAATAATAATAATAATAATAATAACAATGAAACTGAAAAATAATAATAATAATAATAAAAGGGCGGGAAAACAACTTACGTTCAAATAGGGGATCTTCACAAAAGCCATTAGCATCATGGATAGTAAGAATAAAATTATGACCAGCAAGAAAATACTGAACAAATGATTGAGTGACATCGATCATATTTGTTTTGCAAAACTGTTCCCATTGAAACCCAAAAAAACCACATGCTTCATCACCATCAAATTCCAACAAAACCCTCGTCCAACCATCACACGTCCTAACACTATACAAAGTCTTATTCTTAAAGACATACTCTTTAAACAAACTTTTTGGCACCGGCTGCAAACAGAAAACCAGTAAATTATATATTTAGATTAACAAGAATTGCAAAAACAAAATATAACAACCCTTCAACAAAACTAAACCAAATACATAATGTACCTGTCTGGACAAACTCATTTCCGTACTCTTTGTAACACAACTACCCAATTTATGACCACCTTCTATGTTAAGGAAACCATAACCATTATTACCATGCTCGTTAAAATGACTCAAAAGAACATACTGAGCATTTCTTACATCGAATAAAACACTCCAACCATGCTTAAGCTTATTTTCTTCAACATATTTTTTCTATTGTTCACCATATATCATGCCCAAAAGACCATCCACAGAACGAATCTTAAAATCATAAACATTATTCACAAACTTTGCAAACAACCATTCACAGCTTCTACGATCAGTTAGCTCAAACAACTTTAGTGGGACTTTGATACCATTTTCATCACCATTTTTAAATGTAACTAAAAACGACATCTGTAACGTTTAAGAAACATATTATTATTCATACGACATGAACACAAAAACCAAACTCAACTACATTGTTCAACATATATCATGCCCAAATCACCATCAACATCACGAATCTTAAAAATATAAAAGTTATTCACAAACTTTGCAAATAACCATTCACAGCCTCTACGATAAGTTACCTCAAACAACTTTAGTGGGACTTTGATACCATTCTCATCACCATTTTTAAATATAACTAAAAACGACATATGTAACGTTTAACAAACATAAAATTATTCACACGAATATAAATAATACTGTCAATTACAGTTAGTACACAATTCATAATAACTTTGATACCATTCACAACAACATCTGCAAACTCTATTTAAAAAGCATCTGTACGTTTAACAAAATAACCCAAAACCATAATATGTACATAAACACAACCACCAAACATAAACGCAATAAAAAACTTCATAAAAATAACATAAATAAACTTACATAACAAAAAACACACAGTAACACAAACTAAAAAATAAAACCTCACTCACGCGCTTCATCATATGCTATTTAACAAATGTAGATAAAACTTAAATTTGATATTAAATAAATAATAAATAGTTCAAACACACTACAAAAAACGCAGGGGAACACAGAATAAAAAGTATATATAAACTACAAACACATAAAATACTTTCACATTAATACTCTGATTTCAATAATCCAGCAAAAATAAGGCACAATAATTGGGGGTTTTACAAATTAGCAACAATAAACCATGCAATAACAAAAAAAACATATACATCAAACAACATATACCAACAAACACATACATAATATTAAATTAAAACATACATTCTAAAAAGTTCGTTTTTAACACACAAAAAAAAGGAAACATAATAAAAAACAAATTTCAACTTTAATTAGACTAATGAAGAATAATCAAAATCAATCTTGGTAAAGAAACTAACATTGTATATTGGCAAAAATAACAACTGGATTCATGGAGTTGTTTTGCACTTCGTGATCCTAGGAATTTAAATAGTTTAGAACTAAATATAATACTTATCAGGAGTACAAATATAATAATATCTTAATACAAATTAGGTGTACACAATATAATAATAACTAAATATAAAAACACTACCATATTATTTAAACAATAAAAAACTATAAACCAAAAATATAACAACAATTCATAAAAAAAATGTTATTAATTGAAATTAAAATATCTTAATACAAAACTGAAAAATAATTATTAAAAAAAAACATAACATTAATCATCCGGAAAAAAATCTAAATCAATCATATAGTCATCATCAATCTTATGCCCCGAAATCTGCATCTGCTCAACTAATGTTGTTACTTTAGCCAATTTTGATAAAAGTTTTGTCATGTCACGAACGCTGATTAGTCGATTGCCAAAATAAGAATTTAACCAATCAACAAGCGTTCCAACATCATTTACACCTGCAAATGACATTAAAACGACTAATTACTTAAAAACAAAACGATAATATTAAAAAACGTACACAAAAAAATGCCTTCATTATTTGGTTCTTTACTTTCACTATCTTTGGAAACAATTTCGTTTGATGAAGATTTATCATCCATACCTAAAAGTTATAAAAAAAATACGACACAAAGTAACAAATGTTAATAATTATAACAAATAAAATCAAAAACCCTATAAACAAAAACCGGGCTTGGGCCTTTTAACCTAACCTATTTTAAAACAAAAATACATTACGAAAATTAAATTAAGAAATTCAATTTAAACCCAAAAAAACCCTAACCGGTATTGGGCCTAATAACCAAACATATTTTAAAAACAAAAAAAAATAATACATATTTTCTAAATATAAAAAATGCTTATTTACAAAAAACATAAAAAACCCTACTATATGAAAAGATTATAAAAATACAAACATGTGCAAAATTGTTTACGTATAGCTTTATTTAGGATATAATGTTCATGTACAAAAAATTTAACACTGCAATAATAAAAACCATATCACAATTAAAATAGCAAAATGACTAAATTACACTTTGAAATAAACAAGCCATAAATCACAAGTTGTGCCCCCCTTTGGGCGGGCTTAAACGGCTAGTGTGTGTTATATATATATATATATATATATATATATATATATATATATATATATATATATATATATATATATATATATATATATATATATATATATATATATATATATATATATATATATATATATATATATATATATATATATACTAGATTTCAAAGCCACCAATGGGCGGGCATGACTTATAATTTTTGTTTTGCTAAATATTGTTTATTATACAAAGATTTTTAAATTTTAATTTTGATGGTGTTAATTAATGGAAAATTATTTTTAAGGACGTGAAACCGATCAGATAAGCTAAGACATCAGGTGTAGGCTCATGGAAATCTGGACCCCTACAACCGATCACTTGGTCTGGTTTTTGAATGTAGTTATGTCGACATCTTTGGCCATAGTGTTATCTTTAGAAAATGGTGTTTACCTATCGGGAAAAAATGATGATTTGTGGAAGAACTAATGTATGTAAGGATGTACAACAATGATATTAACTTTTTACTTTGGAGTTTGGAAGAAAAAACAACAAATACATGTAATGACATGAAAGTGCATACTGCATAAAGTTTATTACCTTCACTTTTTCAACCTTCTCGATAGCCAAAATTATTATCAATTTCCTCCTTTGACGTTATATTGTCATTCTAGTCACAAGGGGCACCAAACATAAGAAGATCAGTTTTTTAGTCATCAATTCATGAAACGAAAAATTAAGCTTCTTAAACTACTAACCTGTTTCAAATAAGCTAAGACATCATGTGTAGGCTGGTGGAAATATGGACCCCTGAAATCGATCACTTGGTCTGGTTCCTGAATGTAGTTTATTGTTGGGTAAACCGGATCTCCACCCCATACTACAGTACGAAAATGGTGATTATATTATTTGACTAAAAACGTTAAATAATTTAGAAATTTATGAGTTCAAGAACCTACTTTGTTATACCTGCTCCTCTTTCATTGTAGTACTTCAAATGAGTACAAAATGCAGCACTTACGAATTAAATCATACGGCTAATTTTGTTCGTTAACAATGTTTTCAATAGAAATACTACGGAAAAATTGCTAAACGACCTCTTTATATTTGTAGGTGCAATCTTCGCATACGATTTCAAAGTTGGTGAGCCTTCATTTTAGATTAACAAAATATATCACCAAAAAGAAAAGCTTGTTACTGCTAAAATTTTGCATATCCTTATAGTCCGACATTCTTGTGGTATAGTAATAGTTATACTAATTTACACCTTCAGATTAAATATTAAATAAACAGACTTCTAAACAACACATAAACATTGAAAAACATAAGAAATCAAATACCTCAAACTGAAGATTATTGTTTTGTTCACACTTGAATTCTATAACTAAAATAAGCTACTAAGAAAAAAGCAATGCAACAGGGAAAAGCAATTGTGAGCAGATTAATACTAAGGGAATCCTAAAATATAAAAAGGGAAAATAAGCAAGCAATAAGTCCTAATAAGCACTAAGGAAACTAAAAGTGAATCTATCCTAATTTAATTATCCTAATTGCACAAAGAAAATCCTAAATAAGCTAAAGGGAAAGCCAAATAAGCACTAAGAAAGGTGGTGTGTGCTGCTGTGGGTTGCAACAATCAGGGCACAATGGGGTGCTTTTTGGCTTATAATTAAGCAACTAAATGGGTTCCAAAACCTACCATAAGCCAAAACAGAAAAAAAACCACTCATTTTTCCACCTCCACTAATAATATAGTTCTTTGAACCTACTTTGTCACAACAATTAATTCGCAGTGAGCAACTGCTACCTCAACCAAGTCAGCTGCTAATTCTGCAAAACCTTAAGAAAATTGACATGAAATTAGATTGAACATGGTTACACATTTATTTTTTCTATGATAGTTGTTCTTACACAAACATAATTTGCTTAAGATACAAATACCTTCTTCTGGATTTCCAAACTTAGCCAACTCTTGAGCACATCGAACAGCCATTCTAGCAGTCCTAAACTCTAAAGCTTCTACTACTGCACCCTGATTTATATATATATAAATAGCAAAATTATGTAAACATACTTGACAAGTAAGTTGTATTTAAGAAAATCACAAACCTCATATGTCAATGGGCCTTCTATTGTGTCCAAGTCATGTGCTCCAATAGAGACCAGAGTCCTTTGCCTGAAAAATGTATGACACCAATGACATTAGCAAGATCCTTATACAGTATATGGATATTAATTATGTACGGATATGCCATTCTTGTTTCAGTTTTAACGGCATTCAGAACTTGTTTAAATACAATGGAGCGAAGATTAGGAAACAAATTTGAGTAGAAGTTTGTAGTTAGCTGAGAATTTGTAAGCAAACACATCATGGAAATAGTTATAAACCATGCAAAGCCATTGGTGCTTAAGCTTTTCATGGCGCAAGTGAGAGATATTCTTGAAGAGAAAATGATATGCAAATTATAGTTGGAGAATCACTTATTTATACCCAATGTCACATGATAGTTGGACAATAAAGAAACCATTGAAAGGAGGATCTTTGCTAAGGTTCGTCGGGTATGTAAGCGTTATAGAGGGTGGAGTTTGTAGTCATTTTGGCCTCTGGTTCCTAAGAGTAACCTTGTTAATAAAATGATAATTAGATAAACTCATAACAATGCATACTGACAAAGCATTTCAAATGGTAGTGCTGTGATGTAAGGGCGGCTGAATATCAATCATGCAATTAGAAGGTTTAATTGTGCATGAACTGAATCACTTTTGGTTTTAATATTACTGAAGTTTATAGTCACAAATAGCAGCTTAGCTCTATCCAAATGATCAATTGATTTCCAAAAAAAAATATGCATTAATGCAAACACAACCGTATAGTGGAGATGGTAGGCAATTCCACTAATCTGCATCCACTATCAAAGTTTAAACATATTTTATACCCAGCATAAATTATGTTTATTTAATACATTATAGCTCAGCTTAGAATCCCATCTTTACATAATAAATAGGATATTAAGGCTTATTGTGAATTTATCTCTTTCACGTGCCCGCATCTGATAAGGTTTTAAAAGGTACCATTTTGAGGGGTCGTTTAAGTCCTTATTTGATCACTTTTGTATCCGTTATTGCTTAATATCGTTCCTTTTCACTTTTTAGGTCTCGTGAAGGCAAAATGCTGGAATGGCACTTATTTGGACGAAAAGGCGCGAATATATGAAGAAAATGGCCAAAGTCGAAATCGAGACACTCACAGTTCTTTGAAAGTAGAAGCGCGACGGCGTCAAAAGCTATTGGCGCCGTCCCAAAACTATTGTGACGCCGTAACCCAAAACGCGTATTTTCAAGAGACGGCGCCTAGTGGTGAAAGAGTAGGCCGTCGCTACTCGTGACGGCCTAGATGCAATCCGCACGACGCCGGTCAAGAGGACGGCGTCACGGACATAAGGTGACGCGCCGCAAGGTTAACGTGGCCAAGACGAAACCCCATGAGCGGCGACACGACGGCGTCACTAAACATAAGGTGACGCCGTCGCAATTGTAATCTTATATATAGAATCCGAATTTTTCGCCTTTGTGTGGAGAGTCTTTGGAGTAAAACCTAAACCGAACCTAAGGTGTCTTGTACAAGATTTTAGGGTTTTAAACCCTATCTTACACCAAGATAAGTCTTTACTTCATTAATTCAATTATGTCTTTGATTATTTGTGTGTATGCTTGCATGTTCTCCATGTCCGGCTAATTTACTTGTGTGTTTGCTTAGGAAGTATGAAACTTAATTATTGAATATTGATTGGTTGTTTCTTATCTTAGTTGATTAATGATCTAGTAATGCGATAGGTCATTCGTTGTGTACTTAATGCTTGATTCATCTTTGTGAACCTTAGAATATAATTATCTGAGTAATTGTAGGCTAAACCATCCAAAGAGCGCCTTAGAGTAGGAGTCTATAATCTCTAGTGGGGTTTGTAGACAAGACCCTTTGGTAAGTTCAAAGAGTTAGGGAGAAACGCATACCCTACAACTTTAGACACACAACGCAACTAGGAATAAGACGTGACACTCAACCATCAATAGGAGATAATTAAGGAGTAATACAAACTAAGTAAACACATCTTAAACTATCATATGAGCACACATTAATTAGACATAGACTCCCACAACCTTAGTTTAGATAATTAGATAATAGTAGAGTAATCGGTAGAAATACCAACCCCCCAAATCCAATACCCGAGATTCGTACCTTTCCATTTTTCATAAAATATAAAAAGATAAAAAAATAATCTTCCTCAACCTTAACCTTAGCGTAGTAACTCCCTACTAGCATTCCTATTCCCCTAGAGAACGGTATCAATACCCGTGGCTTACCCCTAATACTACACTACAACGATTAGGTTCACTGCCTAGGGTGTTGAAAAACTTGCTCGACGAAAAGGAAGTTCCTTTGACCCCGAACGACGCGTGTAGCGTTATCAGCATCCCATCTTTTAAGAAATGAAGATATGCTATTGGCTGCTAGGTGCAAACCATATCTTTGTATATGCATAACAATGACAATCTCAAAGTCTAATAAAGAATCACAATTATAGCATATTCATCCACCTGCAGTGACAAATAACATTGTATTCTTCTTCAAAATAGTGGTTTTTGGGTGAATACAAACCAGGAAAAGAGAGTAAACGCTCTTGAATGGTAAAATGTATCGACGTACCTGGTTAAGATCGGGATAAGTAAGAAGAAGCTTAACCTCCAAAGAAACTGCAAAAGAAATACATCAGACACTGTAGTTGAAATCAGACGCCATAGATAACAAGTTGTTCGCACGCTCAGATACCCTTAGATAACCATTTTAACATCGACCCTATATCATATAAAATTAAAGCTTCAAAATGCAGTAATTGTCCGATACACAATTTCAAACACATAATTTAGTCGAAAGAAATAGGTAATACCTGATTAGATAATTAGGTCATCGCATGAGAGTTTTTAGTTTACATCGGGTCTAGTGAGCTTGGAGCCACATCTACCTATCGAGCGCAGGCTGCATAGGAACCAGGGAAGAAGCTTAGACAATCCGAATGGATTTTGGAACACGTTCACCATATACTAATCAGATGGCCAAAGTATTACTGTAAGGATATGGTCCTAAAAATCCAAATATTCATCACTATTACCAAAAAGTTCTGATAAATAAACAACATCTTACGTCACAGGATCATATACTCGTTGATGTTGGAGAGTCATAATTGCTTGCCTGAAAGATTCTTCATACTGTGGCGGAACAACAATGTCTCTAAACTTCAAGTGCTTAACTACCTGATATTTTAGTTTGGAAGCTTAGAATCTTTTGAAAAAATACAGATCAATAAAGAAAGACATTTCAATAAAAATGGCACCTTATTATAGCATTTGAATTTTTTTATTAGTGCATGAGATTTTTTCAAGCCCATTCCTGGCAAAGATTGCAAATAGTCACAACCGCTAAGAACACACATCTCAAGAATCATTTGCTTGGTGAAAAAAGACATGTTAATTCCAACTATTTAATTACGCTTTTTTACTCAGTTAAAGGATGGTAGCTCGATTCACAGTCTGAGCTAGCATACATTTCTGACAGTATATAATTTCAGAAATGAGTACTTCATACTTCATCTTGGTGATGCACATGTGGTTGAATGTATAACTTAACTTACGGCATTTATTACTTAAATTAGTTCTTACGCGATTGCAGGTGATGTATCCATTGCCTTTGAATAGCATTCATAAGCCACTGTTGAATTTCCACAAGATTCATGCTCAATAGCATGGGCTAGATTTTCCTTCCTTGACTTGTGGAATGATAACAAACACATGATGGCCACATTAAACTTTATAACAGATATTATAGACCAGAAAAGAGGACATGTGACCTCCTCTCACTTCATGAGTCATGGCCAGTAAAAGGAATAGATACCAGCAATAAAACAACATATTAAGGTTGTGTAAAGAAATAACTCCTTTCGCACAATCATTTGGATATGCCATGTACAGTTTATAATGTTGATTAAGTGATTAAAACTGAAAACTAAAGGGCCTTTGTCCTAACGGGGTGTGAGTGACCCATCAACCAAGAGGTTATTGGTTAAGTCTCAGTTGTGACATAATATTATTAGGTGTTGATGTGAATATTTTCCTTCAAAAATAGCTGATTAAAGTTGAGAAAGTGAGTAGAAAAAAAAATAGCATATGATATTGAATTTCTATATGCAGTTAAGAAAGTGGTGTTAAAGATTATTGTATTTCTAATACGTGAAATTTTATTAAAGAAAACCTAAAAATAATAGCAAACACAATTAACATAGAAAAGAAAAGCTAGAATTAAAGCAAATATACCTTGGTGTGGTTGTTAGACTTTGCTATGGCAGCTAATGCGACATTATCTGACATTTTCCAGTAGAGTAATGAATGCATGGTGTCCATTAATATGGATAAATACATGAAGTGGACAAAGAAAGTATGTAGGTAACAAAAGCATGCAAAGTGTAAACTCTATTCAAGTAAATAACGCATACTATTTGGCCTTACTGGGAGCCAACCTAGTAGAGATTTACCTTAATGTGAGATATATATTGTTAGCACATGGGAATAGATATATGGAAAGTGAATAGACATGGTGTCTCAGGTAGGCTTCAACTCTGATCCTAGAATAGAGGAAACATATAACAAAAACGGTTTTAAGGATGTATACATTATTAAAACAGGGTACCGATGACAATTGTTTTTCTTTTGTATAGGCCTGTACAGATAAGCCTCAAATGAGAGTCTGACTAAAATAATATACAAACTCAGGTCACATAACGGTGGTGACAGAATGCTTGGAACCCTACCTGGGCACACTAACTCATGCATCAACAACAGTCACAAAAATCTGTGAACGTAGACTTGACAAATACACAATTCAAGGAAGCTAAAAAAGTAGATCCCTACCGGTGTTGTTAGAGATCCTGGCTCGAAAATAGTAGCTGTATAGGCGTTTTTTTTTCTTCCAGGTTACAGTATGTAAATGTAGCCTTTATCGCATCAGATACTGTGTTTGTGTTTGTCACGTAGGTAACATGAATGTGCATACCTGTGATGGTCTTGGTTAATGGAAAATTATGGGCGGTCATGTGTTATAATTTTACTTGTGATGATCTTGGTTAATGGAAAATTATGTCCTGGTTTTGTCGTAAAAAATGATCAAATGCATATGAAATATTATAAAAATCATATGAGACGGTAGAGTATGGGTTGTATCGTGCCATTGCCTTAACTCGATTGTGTTCACCAATGAGCTATCGACTGAACGCGGCACACACAAGTTACAGGTCGCTTAGCATCTATTACATTAAATAGAGGGTGGTATATATTCAAAGCCCCACATATTTGGGCTAGAGCTTTAAATCGTAAATTTTATGACTTCAGGTAATCCATTGGAGATATAATGAAACCCAAAGCAACACATCAATGGTGGTCGAATTTAAGCTTAGATGCATCAAGAAGTGCTAAAGAACGAATAGATGCATCAAGAGATGCTAAAGAACCAATGACGGACCAATTTTTTTATAAAGTGAACAAATTTTGTTAAACCAAACAGATACAAAATTAAGTTGCTTACTATCGACACCAATCGCAATTCAAGTTTCAACAAAAACGTAACGAAGGTAAACAATCTCAAGACTAAAATGTCTAATATGTTATGATGTTCAAGATTCACATAAGATTCCATAACATATAATACAGATTTGTGCATTATCAATTCATCATTTATTACTATAAGAACTTAATTAAAACATAAATAACAACAGTTCATGCAAGATATGATTTGTTTTGAGGTACGTACCATGTACTCGAGTGTCACTTCCCAAGCGTCATTCGTTCCGCTCCATCACAACAGCTAGCTTGAAACTGTAACTCCCTTTATACCATGAAAACTGCAAATTTAAAATTTCAACTCGTAAACAATTATACACACAATTTATGTGTAACTAAAGGCGTATATGAAGAAAGTAAGACAATTATAGTTACAATTTCTCTCACTCGATTCCTGAAACTTTTCCTAAAAAACATGCAAATTTAAATAATTATCTTTCATAAGGGTCAAAAATCTACGCTATGCCAACCTTTTTGTATCTTGTATCGAGTCTTGCACCGAGGGCAGGAGTGATTACCATCTCTCCAGTGATACTCATAACACCACCTGCACACTGGTACCTCTTAAGTTATCCGTGGTCTGCTGGATTGCTATTGAGCTACTGCAACTTTCTGTAACTTAGGAGCATCGGCCTGCATTTAAAATATGTTCTATAAGAAGAAGAAACTAATAAACTTATGCTTTTAGCATTAAGGGACTTTTTGTTAAACAAAAAATGTTCAACCAACTGAATTACATGTAGAGGAAAAATAAGTTGGAGGAAGAATCAGTAGTGAAGAGGTTGAAAGGGTATTTATCACTCTTTTTGGTACGCCTATCAACTCCATTATGACATTCCATAATCAGTTTGAGTGCAAATTACTTAAAAAATGTACCTTTGAGCATCAGTCAATAGGATCGAACATTGCTATTGTCATTATAATCAGGTCCAACAGTGTGGATTACATGGAATGCGAGCAATTTAATCCCCCTGCAATGATTTTTTGGGCCATGAGTTTCATCCAGAGATAAGATGCAATGAACAATGATCGAATAAAAAAAATCCTGAGATCATACTGGGTTATTCTTAGTTTTCTAGTTAGGCAACGAATTCCAGTGCGGACATCAGGAGTTCATAGCATGTTGTTCCAAGTTCTGGCCAGATGGTATTTGTATACCTACGAAAGTTACACAACATTTGTTAATAATGTTTACAAAATAAGTAGAAGCCGTACCTTTTATCACCGAAACAAAAACCCTAAAAAGTGTCATGCATAGGTTTTATAGTTATTAGGAACTATATTTAAGGAAAATATATGTATCATTAATACTTGATAAACATTATACATTTAATTGTGCATGGTATAACTCAAAAATTAAGTTGATCTAGTGGGTAACATGTTTGTTTGTGAACTAATAGACCCATGTTCGAGTCTAGCATCATGTATTTTGTACAAATTAAATTCGGATTTTATGAATGGCAATTTCGAAAATTAATAAAAAAATCCAAAAATTAAATAATAGCTAATTAAATTAAAAAAATATTGCTTATGTGGACAACAAATGATTATGTGACATTGAATTGAATTACATGGCATTGAGGTGGCATTTGTGGAAAATGCCTCTGTATATATATATATATATATATATATATATATATATATATATATATATATATATATATATTATTTAATTGATTGTAAAGTGCGTAAAGTGCGAAGTTGTAAGCACTATGTTATGAGCTTATTATAGACTTAGTATCGAGGAGGCTACATCGGTCACATTTGAAGAATGGAGTTGGTAATGTGCCCATCATGACGTCCTCTAATGGCACATCTACCTGGTATTATCATGATCCGGTTTCTTAACTTCGAAACTTGAACTTTGGATGAACGGTAAGTGGTGATGACTTGGTTATAGATTTAGACTATTTGCTTGATTTTATTTTACACCAATTTTATCCCATGTCTTATCCTACCCTTTAGTCACGAAGCATGTCTAGGTGATGCAACTAGCAATCTTTGGTGTCTTGGCCATGAATTTGGTCATGTATCATTGATTTTTTCCACTTCACCGTGACATGTTAGTAATGACGACTCACCCATAACCTTTGTCGTGTCTACCCATATTACCTTCGAGAATTGTTTAGCCCTTAACACTAGTGGTCGAGATTTGTGTAACCGCCAAGCTTATGATAGAATATATGCTATGACTGTGCGTTGAGTGATCAACCAAAATTGACACTTAGAATAGTTGAGAGATTTGAGTGCTTTGTTCCCTTTTCGTGAGGTGTTCGGCTTTGTTTTATTCTTGCATAAGGGATTTGTAAACTTATATTTTCCAGGTAATGGGAGATATCTTTTTAGGAATCTATCTAATAAGTTCTACTTGAGGGCAAGTAGAGTTCAAGTGGGGGGACATTTGATAACATCAAATAATCCTGAATATTAAGTGTCAATTTCCCCCGATAATGCTCGTATTTTATATCATTTATATGGATTTACGATTTTTTTCTTCTATATTTCACTTTCAGGTAAATTATGAGCATTGAAGCTAATGAGACGCGGATTTGGAGAGTTTATCGAAGATATATGATAGTATGCCCATTTTGAAGATGTTACGGCGTAACTCTCCTCTCACATTATGCCGTAACAGAAGCGTGGCTTAGAAAACCAACTAAACTGAAGATTACGGCATAACTCCCTCTTAGGATTACGTCGTAACTAATTAGGTCAAATGATGTTCCGCGCCACTGCAAGCTACGCCGTAACTCATTCCACAACTACGGCGTAACCACGAATTATTGAAGATACGGCGTAACTCATTCCTGATGTTACGCCGTAACCAGCTTTTCAAGAGCAAAATACGAAAAATTGGATGTTACGGCGTAACTCTCAACTTAAGTTACGCCGTAACCAGATCTGGCCTATAAATACCGCCCAAATTCTAGCATTTCTATTTATTCACTCCACACCAAATTAGAGAACATGGGTAGAAGGCGGAAGACAGATCTTGAGGAGCATACGGAGCCATCTCCAAGGGAGAAATCACTCCCCTACGATAAGTATTAGCAATTTATCATTTCTTTACTTTCAATTCATGTATTTCGATATCTTAAACATTGAATCGATTGTTTTAGTTAATATGAGCGGCTAAGCATCTCTGGTGCTAGCCTAGTTATGATTCCTTAATTGTTTTGTTTATGTTTACATTGCTTCCGTATAATTGTTTCTAGTGTATGCATGCATAGTTTGTTGGTAGCTACCCTTGTTTCGGTAGTTTTGAATGGCGTTAGTGGCTAGTTACTTAGGAGATATGACCAACTGACCCTAAGTAGGTAGACTGAGTGGGAAGGGTAAGAAATGACCAACTGACGACCCTTCTTCGCTTGTGCAATTTGACCAACTGATCACCTACCGTTTGGATGAACTTAAGAAGTTAGGGATGAGTGTTTAAGATGCCAGCGCCCGGGCACTCATTGTTATGAATCTTGCATGTAGCGGTACTTAATGACTTGGCTTTGGGGACTAAAAACAACTGGACTTTCAAGGGGTCACCTATTGATCTCCGGTGGAAACCTTTGTTGATAGGTTAGGACGAACTGACCAAATGTTGTCCTAGTGACTTTTACCCCCACTTGAAGCAATTGGAAGTAATTAAACATAAACTTAAATTTATAGGATGAGTAACTAGGTTAGCACACTTCTCCTCTATTGATCACAACCCTCGCCTTTATTTTCTTTCTTTATTTTCTTGTCTTTAGTTGAACCTGAGTAGTGAACCCTTACACACTAAACCGTTCAAGTTGAACCTGAGTAGTGAACTCAGGTCACTGAACCCCACAAACCTGTCAAAGTAAATGAGGTCACTGAATATCTGAACCTGGTTACTAACCATTGAACCAGGTTATTGATACCTCATTCACTGAACCCCCACTCACTGAACTAGCAACTGAACCCACTGAAATGGGTCACTGAACCTAGTCACTGAGTCACTGAACCCCGATCATTGAACAACTCGAACCTCGATGAACCTCGCCTTACACCTTTACCAATCACCTTAGGATATTTGTATATTCAAATAGGGAGACCGTTGGGTCCAAAATTGACCCGTTACCACGAACATGATTTGAAAATAAAATAGCCTAACTCACTAAATAAATAGTGAGTGACTCAGCGATAAAGAATCAATGAGTGTTGTTTAGTGCTCTTTACTTCGATCACGGTGTCGGTGAGTAAAATATATGAGCTACAAACAACACCAAGAACACCGAGATTTGAAAATGTCTCGGTGATCCCAAGACACTATCTCTACATACGATGAAAAATATTGGTGGGAACTTCCAAGAAGAAGTTAAACAAGTATAAGACATTACCAAAGAAGTGAGAATATTAGTTATGACAATTTAAAAGGATGGTTGGTGCTTTTCCAAAAGAGGAAGATGAAGAAGGACCACCTGATCATGACATTTAACCAACTTCACATGTCTTTGTATTCATGTACCTATATATATGTTTCTATTGTAATAGAGATAGGTACGAATTCCTAAACAAACACACAATACTTAGTATTAGTTGATATGATCATCCTCTCATAGAAACACAAGCATATCTTGGATCAATGAGAGTTTATTTGTCATTCAATGGGGATAATATACCCAAATTATCCCCGTAAAAAGTTGAGGATGTTATCATGTAGTCTAGTTGGTATTGAGAAATCTTGTATTTATTGTTCTTCATTATTAATGAATTTATTCTTTAATATATCAAGATTTAATCAATTCTTTGGACCAACTAGTGGTATCAGAGCGGGTGGATTATTCTCATGATCCAGATCCGTTCAAATGACTGCTGATAACATTTTTTATTGTCAAAAATAAATGTGAAGATTTCAAAAACTGCTACTGTAATAGTAATTTTTGAGGGGGAGAGACACATTTATTATCACTAAAATGACAAATCCCTTCCAAACAACCCAATCCACTGATTGAAATAATCAGACAAAAACACACACCACACAAACCAAAAATCTTATCATCAACAAAAACACTCACACCAAAACCTAGATCCATATCACATTCACAAACAATTATATCCGGATCTAAACTCAGATTTATTTCACCTTCATCTTCCAATAAAAACCTCATCACTCAAAACAAATTCACCAAAAAAAACCCAATCGTGTTGCAAAAACACAAAAACCCAGATCCAGATCCACACTCTCAATCAAAGCCACAAAAAAATTCCTATAAAAAACTCACTCAAATCCCACGAGCTACAAAGAGAAACAAGTCCATGTTGTTTGTTATAGATCTGTGACAACAACAAATGATCTAACACAATCACACCCAAATCCCTTCACAATTTACACAACAATTCATCACATATGAAAACCCAAAATCACGTACAAACAAAAACCCACACACGAACCTCTTCATTCCCTGATTTAACCAACACAAAAAAGGGATATCACAAATCCACATCAAAATAAATCATCATTATCAGTTTATCACACCATCCTATCACAGTAAACCAAAAACAAAAACTTGATCTACATAAAAAATCATGAACTACGACTCAAGTCAAAACCCAGATTCATTGATGTTAAAACAAAAAGAACCATCAAAGATTCACAAGAAAATATCCAGCTCGACTCAAAATGGTGATGAGTTATCCGAAAAAAAGGGGTTTAATCAGATATGTGGTTTGGGATTAAATGGGTTGATATGGATATTTGCATCTGTTAAGAAGATTTGTTTGATTTATTCAGTGAATGATATCATATCAGTGAATGATATCATATCAGTGAATGATATCATATCAGTGAATGATATCATTATTAGAGGATAATGATGCAGGTTGGTGGATGATTGAGTCATCCTGACTTAGAAGTGTTAAAGATGAGGATGGATTGTTCGAGTTGAAGCTGAGGCAAAGGTGTGGGGTTGTGAGTTCTTTTGACTGATTACCTAATCAGTTAGGTGTCTCGAGAGTTGAGAGAAATGATGGTAAAGGGTGAACTCATAAAATTTATCAGTGAGTAAGATAATATTTTAGGTGTGTTTTGTATTTTTGGCATGAGGTTACTGATGGTATGAGCATTAGTTACACAAAAAACCGAAGCTTACCCTACTCATTAAACCTCTCAAAACCGAACCCAACTCCCTGTACCTCATTCACTGAATGGGAGTGTTAATATGGGACTTAGGCTGAGCATGTTTGCAGTAAAGCTTATTAAGCTTGTAACTCAAGATGTCACAGCCTGGTGCATAAGGGACTGAAATATATGTTTCAGTGTGTTGCGTGGTACAATGGGTTGAGATAATTGTAGACTGAATGAGGGTGGACTAAAGTGGAATAAGATCAGGGAATGGAATCAAAATCAAATAGTGAGGTGAGTCAGGGATGTCACAACGTTTATAACTCAGGGAAGTGTCGGAGCCTGATCGGGTTGAAGATGCATTAGGGAGTATATATTTGAATTCAGACTTAGCCTGAATAAGAAGCTTGAATGTGAACTCCCTGAGAAGTCATTGAAAGAGTACTAACCCGAGACCCTGAACCATGGTCTCACTGAACAAGCGAGTCCCTGAAACCAATTGCGAGGAAGTACCTAAATGTTCAGGTCCCTGAAAGTAAAGAGAAGAGACACTGAATGGCTCAAGTGCCTGCAACAAGTGGCGACTCTGAATAGAGTGCCTGAAATCGTTGTCTCACTGAACCCATGGAGTTTCTGAATACGGGCTCCTGAAAAAAGGTGAGGCTAAATCCTGAATGTCTTACTGAAAATGGGTTGTAATATTTATCAGTGTTCCTGAGAAAATCAGGAAGTTATAATGGCCAGGGTAATAAAATTAGGAAGGACACTGATGTATCTAAAGTGAACCAGGTCCATCTTATGAACTCACTGAACCCTTACACACAAAAACCTTCAAGTTGAACCTGAGTAGTGAACTCAGGTCACTGAACCCCACAAACCTGTCAAAGTGAACGAGGTCACTGTATATCTGAACCGGTTACTAAAAATTGAACCAGGTTATTGATACCTCATTCACTGAACCCCCACTCACTGAACTAGCCATTGAACCCACTGAAATGGGTCACTGAACCCCAGTCACTAAACAACCTGAACCCTCAGACTGAACCCTCAGGCTTACACCTTTTACCAATCACCTTAGGCTATTTGTATATTCAAATAAGGGGAGACCGTTAGGTCCAAAAATTGACCCAATCACCCTGAACAAGATTTGAAAATAAAATAGCCTAACTCACTAAATAAATAGTGAGTGACTCATCGATAAAGAAATCAATGAGTGTTGTTTAGTGCTCTTTACTTCGATACGGTGTCGATGAGTAAAATATATGGGCTACAAACAACACCAAGAACACGAGATTTGACAAATGTCTCGGTGATCACCAAGACACTATCTCTACATACAGACTAAAAAATATTGGTGGGAACTTCCAAGAGAAGAAGTCAAACAAGTATAAGACATTACCAAAGAAGTGAGAATATTAGTTATGACAATTCAAAAGGATGGTTGGTGCTTTTCCAAAAGAGGAAGATGAAGAAGGACCACCTGATCATGACATTTAACCAACTTCACATGTCTTTGTATTCATGTACCTATATATATGTTTGTATCGTAATAGAGATAGGTATGAACTCCTAAACAAACACACAATACTTGGTATTAGTTGATAGGATCATCCTCTCATTGAAACAAAAGCATAGCTTGGATCAATGAGAGTTTATTTGTCATTCAATGGGGATAATATACCAAAATTATCCCCGTAAAAAGTTGAGGATGTTATCATGTAGTCTAGTTGGTATTGAGAAATCTTGTATTTATTGTTCTTCATTATTAATGAGTTTATTCTTTAATATATCAAGATTTACTCAATTCTTTGGACCAACAATTATGAATCTCCTCTAGTTGTTTTGCCGTCTTTGAAGGAGGGAAATAACGTTGAATGAAAACTTTTTTGAGGAGTTCTCATGTGTTGATAGTTCCAGCTAGTAATCGATCAATCCATCTTTTTGCAGCTTCAGTGAGTGTCATTGGAAACACTCTGAGCATAACTGAAACGTGAGAAGCACCATGAATATTGAAAAGGCTCACGATGTACAAAACATTATCAATGTGATCGTGCACATCTTCGGTCTTGCTCCCTGAAAAGGGGTCCTTTCTTAACTCCCGAATGAACTGATTCTTGATTCAAACTGAACATCAGCTCCAATAATTGGCCTAACCACACCAGGCCCTTGCTATTCTCGTGTCAAAGCGAGGTATTCTTTGAGGGTAAGTGTATCGGTCAACTTCACCCATGGTACCTGAAACTTGAAAAGAAACAGTGGGATAAAGAAAATTTAAACAAAAACTTTAAACTTAAACAAAACCCTAAAATAGCTCCCCGACATAGGCGTCAAAAACTTGATACAAGATTTCTGATCAGGTTTTAATATTTATAAAGTCTCTTCTACCTATGGTCTACCTAATGCACTAACGGGCAGTGTACCCGATCGTGTATAGTGTAGTATTCGGTAAAGCCGAGGTCTTCCCAAGAGCTATGTGTGTGGATCTTATTTAGTGTCACTGGTTTTAAAATTATATTGAATGATTATAAATGAAATAAAACTGAAAGTAAATAAACGTGGAAAGATTATCAATATGGAGAAATGTGTTAGCCTAATTACTAATCTTGTTATGCCATGACTAAGTTTTCTAATTAGTGTTTTCTATCACTCCACATGGGGTGGTTAAATTAACTAGACTCAGTTGGTCAATTCGTCTAGTCCTATCTTTCATAACGCCTTTATGAATATAAAAGCTTACTCTATAAAAGATAGAGATACCACTCCTATCATTATTTGAGTGGCTAATGGCAATAGACTTAATGCGTGAAAGTGTGTCTAAGGCCTCCGCATCGAATATCTCGAATGTAGAAAAAGCAAATAATATGAACTTGTATCAGTTGTCCATACATTTGGACACATACTTCCTCTTTTTCTTCTCCACGGCATTGTGCAAGGCTACCCCAACAACCCATGAAGTCACCCCAATACCTACAAATGGAGATATACATGTCACATCCAAACATGGTTTATAATTATATCTATATTATTATTATTGTTGTTGTTGTTGTTGTTGTTGTTGTTATTATTATTATTATTTGATGATGTACCCTCCGAGCAGGTCGAAGGACATCCCTTCGAACTGTGTCTAAGCCCTTCAGTACGAAGGCCCAAGTCGGTTCTCCCAAATGTTCATTGGCGTCAAACCATTCGTACACACGAAGGTTACCTGCGGGAATTCGCCACTCGAAGCCCTAAGCCCTTCAGGGTGTGGCTGTCGAGGGAACAAAGGACAGAGAACCATCCTGACTTGGTAAAACCCACGATCTCCCTCTCATCCTTAGCTTTCCCGCCAAGATTGAGAACGTGGGTCACTAAGCCCTAGCGGTTACCCAAAAGCATGGGACGCCCCAATGTTCTCCGATATTAGTGCAGAGGTGCCCTGAAGCCTATTTTCTCTACTATAAATAGGTGGTACGGGCAGAAGTTTAAGGATTGGTCACTAAACACTATACTCTTTACTTATATTCACTTATACAACTATAATTCATACTTACTCTCACGCTGGAGGTGGTTCGCAGGGTCCAACCCCTGCGTAATCACTTAACGTAGTGTTTTAGAATTTCTTATTCTCAGGTAAAAGACACACTTGGCTGAAATACACACACCCCTCTTACCTTCGATCACCATTGAAGCCTGGTAGTGCAATTTATTGTACAATCAGTGGCGCCATCCGTGGGATCCGCTACTATAAGTCCCGTAATCACCAAGTCTTTACCTCTTAACTGATTACACTACTTTTTTGGCATGGAACCAGGATGAGAAGATACACCCCCACTAGGTTTTTATACCCTGGTACCCATCATCACAACTAACACCGATAATCTCGCCCCCATAACCGCCTCCACCTTCACTACATGATCTCGCCTAGAGAAAACACTCATACATCACGCCTAAATTTCAACTAATCCCAATACAGAAATTAGCTCTGCCTTCGTTGAGGCAAACTTCGAAGCACTGGAGTCCTTGATAAGGGTTCACAAAAGACAAGTTCGTAACAACAAAATGCGAAGGGAATTAGAATATTCCAGTGAGGAATATGATGAGGAGATCGAGGTAGAAGAAAGGCCTCGGCCAACAAGTAGGGGGCGCTCCGCCCTACGAATTGGTTCTCCATCCGCGAGGAGGCCCAATGGAAGAACTGTAGGTGTCGAAGAAGGTCTCGGAGGAGACCCTGGTAGAAGGGAGAGAATACCAGGAGAAAGGAGTAGTGAGAACTCCAACGGAGGGAGTAATCCAGTAGGAAACGGAGGGGTGAACCTACCACCTCTCTTGGCAGCTTATCTAGGGAGAGATGGGACGGGGGCTCCGGTGCCTCCTTCATACGTTTTGAGTGTAGGAAGACCTCCTCCATACGCTAGGATGAACCAACTACCGCCTCAAGGCATGAATCCCTACCTGCCTACTCAACCCTATAATGCCTACCCTCCGAATGGGTCTCTCTACAACCAGAGTTACCAGCACATGCCTTATGGGCACTTTCCTATGCACCCTACACACCCATTGGGGGGAAATCCCTTGTACCAAGCTCCCTTAGGTTATGCCACATATTCGCAACCACTTATCCATGCAAATCACAACCTGTACAACTCTGCCCCTACTTATATGCCTCCATACAATTCTTTCTATGCGGAAGCTCATGGGGCTGCACACCTTTTGTGAAATGGATCGAAGACTACCCTCTACCTGATGGGTTGAAGATGCCTTCTCACATAGCTACTTACGACGGGAAAGGCGATCCGAATAATTTCTTGCATTTGTTCGAAGGCTCCATCAGGATGCAGAAGTAGGCTATGCCAGTGGCATGCCACATGTTCACCTACACCCTCCGAAATTCTGCACGAATATAGTGGAATGGGCAAAAAGTAGGAAGCATTGTGAGTTTAGATGATCTTAAGGCTAAGTTTTGGTCGCACTTCAGCCAGCAGAAGAAGTTCGCTAAGACTCATTTGGCTGTACATACCATCAAGCAGAGGGAAAACGAAAGTACAAGGGCCTTCGTCACTCAGTACATCGACGAAACCTTGCAGATTCTGGGGTTGCACGAGGAGCAAAGAATTTTTGGCTTTGTGCATGGCTTACGAACACAAAGTCTGGTGTAATTTCTATCCACCAACCTTCCGACCACTTACAAGGCCCTCATGGAAAAGACGTATACTTGGATTCAATCCAAGGAAGTAGCAGCCAACGGGGCTCGGGTTGAGCAAAGAGAAGCCTCCAATAAGTTATCCAGAGGGTCCTCCTGGGAAGGATCCAAGAACAGAAAGAAGAACAGGGACCGTGATAAGGATTTAAAACGTACACTCTTAAAGGGTTATTTAAGCCCTTAATCGTCCACTTTTATATCCGTTACTGCTTAATTTCATTCCTTTTCACTTTTTAGGTCTCTTGGAAGCAAAATGCTGGAATGATGCATATTTGGACGAAAAGGAGTGAATATATGAAGAAAATGGCTAAGTCAAGATTGAAGACACTCAAGCTGCTGAAATTGAAGCTGACGGCGTCCCAACTAAAGGGTGACGCCGTCCCTCTCTATGGATTTAATTAAAATACACCTGACGACTCAGTAGAATTTTTGCTAAAATACACCTTACGGCATTAGGCTTTGAAGAGGAAGGGCGTCACCAAGACTTTTTATCTCAGATGGCCCAGATCCAGAATCAAACGACGTCCCTGCTGAAGCCCGACGGCGTCACAACTACAACATGACGCCGTCCCAACGATAACTTGGCCAAGACGAAAACCCTAATGACGGCGATTTGACGGTGTCCCACCTATAAGGCGACGCCGTCGCAAGTGTAAATCTATATATAGAATTCAATTTTTCAGTTTTTAGGGAGGTAGACTTTTTGGAGTAAAAACCCTAAACATTTGTAGTCCGACTTGGACATTATCTTAGGGTCCCAAACCCTATTTTACACATCAAGATAAGTGTTTTACTTCATTAATTTCATTATGTCTTCCATTGAATGTGTGTATGCTTGCTTGTTTAACATGCCCAGCTAAATTTCTTGTGTGTTTGCTTAGATCTATGAAACCTAGTTGTTAATTATTGTTAGGTTGTCTCTTATCTTAATTGTAATGGGCTTAGGAGTGCGACTAGGCTATCGTTGTGTTTAATGCTTGATGAATCTTTGATAGTTTATGAATGATGATTGTACAATAATTCGTACGACCAGGCCTTCGATGGTGATCGAAGGGTATGAGGGGTGATATGCTTGAGCCAAACTTGTAGCCAATCTGTAATAAGAAATAGTAGACACTTTGTTAAGTGATTGCAGGGGGTTGGGCCTACGAACCACCTCCGTGAGAGTAAGTATGTGATATGTGTTGTAAATAATATGGAGTATGTGAAATCGTGTTGAATGAACATACCATTGAAATGACTCGTCCAACATATTTATAGGTGATGAAAATAGCTTGGAGAGTGTTAGCACACGCTTAGGAGATCATGGGGCGCCCCGATTTGTGGTAACCGCTAGGGCTTCATCCCCACTATCTCGGACTTGGCGGGGAAGCTAAGGAAATAGTGGGAACGTAGGGGAAGACCAAGTCAAGGTTCTTCTTTGTCTTGGCATCTTCAAGAGAAGACACCGAAGGGCATAGGCCTTCGGCTGGCGGATTCCCAACTGGTAACCATGTCAATGATGAATGGTTTTACGCCACCAATGATTTATGAAAAAAGCCTTGGGTCTTCGAATGTAAATTCGACATAGGCCGAAGGGGGGTCCTTCGACCTGATCGGAGGGTACGTCATCAAATGACTTAGTGGATTTTGTTTACTACACTCAAGGGTGACTTCAAAGAGTTAGGGCATATGAATATTGTTTTCATCTTCTTTCCTTTATCTCTCTATACATACACGATCCATATACATCAAGTCACCAAGTTCTCTTCATCTTTCTATTCTTATTTATGCGTAACAGTTGTGGTTTACGCATAAAGCGTGTTTGTGTCTAAAGTTGTGATAAGGTATACGTGATAAAATGGGATTTACACTTTGTCTTACTCAAGTTTCCAACTCTCTTCCACTTTCTCTCTCTAGACTCTATTTCATACGCCCCATATTTGAGTTTGATTATGTGTTTGTGAAAACCAATATGTTACAATTGGTATCAAGAGCCATGGTTTGATCATCTATCTTTCATGTTCTTGGAATTCTAGTAGTTTTCATAGGTTTTTGGGTTTGAATGAGTTTTGAGTAGTTTTCATCATTTGGATCATTTCTAGTGTTAAAGTTTGAATTTTGATAGTACTTTTGTGTTTAGAATCATTATAAGTGTTGAGGTTTTGGTTTGGAAGGCTTGAATCATCATGGTTGGACTGTTTTTGGATTGAAAATGTTAGTTTTTGAAAGTTTCTTTGAAGTGGTTTGTCACATGGATAGTTTTTCTTTGAAGCGGTTTGACAGGCAAATCAAGCGGTTTGTCTCTCGGGTTTAGTTTCTGGGAAGCGGTTTGTGTCTATTTTTAAGCGGTTTGTCTCAGTTTGCTGAAGCGGTTTGTCTATTGAGACAAAAAGACAAGAAATGACAAAGTAGTGGAAGTAGTGGATGTACTTGTGTTCCCCTGCTGTTTGTGTATTAAGTGGTTTGTCACTTTAAGCGGTTTGTGTGTTAAGCGGTTTGTCACTTTAAGCGGTTTGTGGGTTAAGCGGTTTGTGTGTTAAGCGGTTTGTCACATTAAGCGGTTTGTGTGTTAAGCGGTTTGTCACTTAAGCGGTTTGTCACTTAAGCGGTTTGACTTAAGCGGTTTGATATAGCGGTTTGATTAAAGCGATTTGATAAATTGCGTTTTGACCATTTCGTCATTGCGTTTTGTTGACTTTTCTCGATAAAACTTCAAACAGCCATAACTTTTGAACCGTAACTTCATTTGCAGCGTTCTACCCATCAAAACGACCGTGAGAATGAGGAGAATGGCACGCTGAATAAACTAAAGAACATTCAGGTCAACCTTCGAGGCCTAAATCCGCTGCGAACAGAATTTATTAAGGTTTTTAATTTTTTTAACCTAAATTTATCCGTAAAATCGTGCATCAACCAATCCAAATCTCAAACAAACAACATCTCAGCTAATCCTACAAACAATCCTAAGTCCTAACACACAATTTTCTATCATTGTGTCGATCCATCAGTCATCTTAACACGTTCTATTAGTCATTGCTTAACGGGTTCCTCTTGATTTTGTAAAATCCCGCGAAAGATTCTATTTCTCGGTTAAATCATAGATTTGTAAAATACCTTGCACGTCAACATAATTCCTAACGATTCAGATTGAGTTGTATCTAAGAGACTTAGTTTATACGACGTGATCAATGAACAAAAGATACCCAACAATGTACAACAGACTATCGTGTTTGAGTCGGAAAATGCTAAATGGATTGTTGGTGCTTAAATTCACAAGATAAAGAGGTGCACCAGCTACAACCTGTGCAAGTTAATGCAAAGGAACTCTCCATAGAAGCTTCGGATGTACCCAAGAGAGAGATGCACCAGCCACAACCTGTGTACGTTAATGCAGAGGAAAGCTGCATGGAAGTTTCTGCTGTACCTAGCTGTGTATCTTCTACTCAAAATGATGATTATGAGCTGCATGAGTACTCTGCATTTATCCTTGATGATTCCCTTACCACTGAGCTTAACATATATAGGGATCAAGTTGCCATCTATGAACAGCGTGCTAAATTTGAGCTGACCTCACGTGAGCAGGATATGGATAACTAAATGCGTATACTTATAAGAAAAAGTAATTTTAGGGAAGAAACATTAAAACAAGAGTTAAATTCCTTACCAGAAAAACTTAATAAAACTGTTAAGCAAAAGCAAGAACTACAAGAAAATGTAAAAGTACTTAAGCAGGAATTCAATGTTAAGGAATCGAAACTTTTAAATGATTTTTCCAACCTAAAAACTTTAAAGAACAAAATTGAAAACAAGTTGTACGTACAAGGGAACCCCATTCAGTCTGCTCACATAATCACTAAGCATAGAGTCTTAAGTCATAAGCATAGTATTCCCTTGTAGAGGAACCCAATCCTGAGTATAGTAAAGTAGCTAGAGCTGCTCAAAAGGTAGTTTATGATGGTAATGAGATCCTTAAGCCTAGACAAACACCATCACGTATAGAGGGCACTGAAGAGGATAAAAAGTTAGAAGATGCCTCTAAGGAGAAAATGGCAAAGAAATTAAAAGATCCTTGGTGTATAGAGTATAATATAACGCTTAAATCCCATGATTACACTAAGGAAAATTGGATTGCCTTGAACAAGTTTAGACCTCAAACTCAATTAACCCCTGAACACGTGTTTTGGAAGAAAGATATTGATAAGAAGAAAACTGATGAACTTGTTGAAAAGAATCCTCCCCTTAGAAATTGCCTCCACCATCGTGTATCCTCCAAATACACCAATGCATTTAGTGCCTAGAACTCTTCCCACTCAAAGCAAGACCTTAATCACCTAGATGTAGTTTACCAACTATTCGTTGATTTTGAGAAAACGTGTAAGAAGAGAATCACACCTCTGGGGATAATCAAGGGAAAGGGTTTTGAGCAAACTAAAGAATGTTATTTAACTGAGGTCATGCCTTTCTTTTAACAACTAAAAGAACAATTTGAGAGTCTTCAAAAGGGCATAAATACAAAGATTAAAGAAATGAAAAAGGTGTTTAATGAAATGGAAAACGAGGTAAGAATAAATGAATGTGAGCTTAAGAGCAATGAGATTGAGAGGAAGAACCTTCACATCTTTAACGATAATTTGATTTCTAGATGTATTGCTCAAGATGTGTTCTATATTGTTACGAATTATTCCATTACTGCTTCTCAATTTCATGAATTGTCAATTTCATTGAAAGTCTCCCAGGATCGTGTCATTGAGCTTGAGACCAAAAATTCAAAATTGCATGATAAAATAAAAAAAGACGATCATGATAACATGGTCAAGCATTTTTATAAATTGGAAGTTGAATATCTTGGTTTTCAATTAAAATATCAACATCTGAAAGAAAATGTTAAACCTCAAATGCCAAGACATCTTCGGATGCTCCTGAGTTTGATGTAGTTTTTGAAATAAACAAACGTGATGAACAAATTCAAGCTCATTGTAACACGATCAAAAAGTTGAAAGCTCAAATTTCACAATTGAAGGGTGAAAAGAATGAAGTGACTGGCTCCTGTATGCCTCCACCTTTAGATTCTCAGAATTTCCAACTTCAAAACATGATTCATAAACTGCAAAAGGAAAATGAATGTATTCAAGTTGAAATGTCAAAAGTTAATGCTCAAAACAAAGAATTATGTGATTCACGCAAGGTTAATCATGATAATAACAGTGAAAAGGTAACCTCTTTGCTTAACGAAATTGAGAATCTGAAGCGTGTGGTAAAAGGGAAAATGCCAATCACTAGTGGTGAAAATGTTGCACCAAAGGTGCGTGCTTGTTCCAAATATGCTGTAACTGTGAAATATATTCCCCCTCATCTTCAAAACAATGAATTTTCATATCCAACATATCTTTCGTACCTCAAGTATAGTCTAGAGTATCTCCGTGAGATTGTTGAAGATGATAAGATAGAGAAACCACTTGATAATGCTGTTGGGCATGCATGCTTATATGCCAAACGATCTCAGGAACTCTTAGAATGTGTGATTGCAACATGTGCTAAATCAGGTACTAGGAAAGATAGAGAAGTTATGCCTTGTTCTATGCCTAAAGTCAAGCATGTGACCTTTGATGTGCCTTTGAAAGCCTCAGAACCCAGCATTTCTAGACCAGAAAATCAAATGGCAGTAAAACAAACTAAGGCTCCCATCATCACTTCTACAGATGTTAAACTTGACACTAAAGTTAGTGGGTCAAAACCTAGAAGCAATACAAAGAAGGATAGGATTACGCAAACTAAAAGTGATCATGAAATGGAAGTGAAAGAACACCATAGGGACAATAAGTTTGACTTGAACAAAAAGAATCGTGTTGGTTCTAGTATTAGCTCTAAGCTTACTGAAATTAATTCGAAGTCTTATGTTGTCTGCAAAACATGTAAAGAATGTCTTTTTTCTGGTAATCGTGATAAATGTGGTGTGTTATTTCTGAGGTCTAAGAATCAAAACCCAGTTAAGAAAGGTTGGAAAGCGAAACAGATTAAGCAATCCTGGAAACCTACAAGGAAGGTTTTTACCAATATACGATTTCAGTGGAAGCCCACCGGTCGAATATTCACGCATGGCAAACCTTGCTCCTTAACTAGATCCACTATGCCTAGAGTAGTGCTTGTTAAGGTTTGGAAGCCAACTAGTAGAATAATCCTATTAGGCACACAATGCCCTTTAACTAAGTCTGAGGATTCTACTAGTTTAGCTCCTAGTGATAATGCCATAGCAACTAGGGTTTTTGCTGATTCAAAGATTATTTGCGCTAACCAAAAGGAACCCATTTTCACATGGAGATCCAATGTTTTCAAATTTCCACCTGTGTCTGTGTTCCAATGCAGGTCGTACAAATCATCCATTGGTACTTGGATTAAGGCTGCTCTAAACAAATGAGAGGAAATGACTATGACGTTTGAATACTTCAGTTCAAACCTCGTTCCTCTAGAAAAGAAAGGTGTACGCTTCAATGCACTTTATCTTCAGAAGAAGAGAAATCTCCATGTTTATGACCATTCTCATCGACATTCTCCATCAACAAGCTTCATATTTTCCCATGCTCATTCAATCCTCAAGTGGATATACGTTCATTAGTGTATATTCTTATTCACTTGCTCAATCAAAAATGGCAAACTTCATTTGAAATTTTTGAGGGGGAGAAGAGTGAAGGAACTTAATGTCAGTTATCGAGGAATCTGCTTATCATTGATCGTATTCTTATTCACTTGTTTAAATCAAAAATGGCAACTTCAGATGCAATATTTGAGGGGGAGAATAGTGAATATGCTACATGTTGATGGATGCTTAAATTATGGTCATACGACTTTCCAACGCCTAATGTTTCACTTACTAATGATAACTGGGATTTATTGTTTGGGAACCATTGTTTCAAGATATGTTTGATGAGTACTTCCAACCTCCAACGAATGTTGATCATCCAGTTCAAGCTCCGCCCGGTTCCTGCTAAATCAACTAGTTCACCTTCTTCAATCTCCATTGATCAAGATGCACAAACTAAGAAGTACAACTCAGACTACTCAAGAAGTATAATCTCCAGTTATTCCTCAAGGCATTGATAATGACTATCATTGCAGTTGTACTCATGAATAATGATCCGCTCTTTGGTATTCCTTTGCCAAATCTTCACGGATTATTGTTCTTCCCTAAGTGTGCTCTGTAAATCAACCAAATGAACAATAAGGAAAATGACTACCTCATCCGCTTGAAGACATTATAGGTGAATCTTCCAGATAAAGGAAGAAGGAATTGATGTTGAGTAATCATTTGCTCTGGTTCATTCAATGGATTGATGTACATCTGATTGTATGTTTATTCACATGGTGGGCATTTGACACAAAGTGATTACTTCAGAGTTAATCAGTTATCACTTATTTGAAATTGAAGTTGTCTTTCACAAAGGCGTGTTCTTATTTTATCTTGAATTCGGGGTTGGTTGGATGCATGACTCTCAATGATAACTTGCTCTTGCTTAAGATTTAGGTTGAAGACTTGGTTTATCTAGTTACCAACAGTCGGTATGAATGGTTGAAGACCTGGTTAACTATCACTTTAAGGAGTTACGCTGTTTTACCCAGTGACACATGCAAATGTCGTTGTGGATAATAGCAAGAGGTGTTAATGTCTCATACTTTGGTTGAGTATTGAGTACTTAGAGATTTGATTGGAGCAAAATTCTCGACACCGTTCTTCCAACATCAGTGCAAGCTTAAGATAGAAATGCGGGGAATTCTACTTCTGTTTCAAGTTTGGTATATTGAGTTTTCTTCATCAGTGGTCACTTCAAATTGTCTACATATGGGTTGGTTAAGATAGCCGGAGAGAGTTTCTGTTGCAGTTGATTCTCACAAGATACATTTGAGCTAATTGTGTTCTTCTCTATTTCAAGTATATGAGTGTATTATGTTTTGAGCATTCTGAGGTATCAAAACCAGCAAGGGGGAAGGAGACATACATCTAAACACACAACGAGTACATGTGATGAACTTAATAATTCTTCTCTATTGAAGTAATCCCGAGAAAGACAAATGTCATAACCGCAGAGAAACTCAGTGTTTAACTCGTAGCCTTTGGTGTGTTATTCCAACTATTTGGGGAAGGATGTATTATTCCAACCATTTGGGAGAAGGATATATTATTCCAACTACTTGGGAGGAAGGATGTATTATTCCAACAATTTGGGGGGAAGTGGTCTCTGGATACTTTTGGTATATGTTAGCTCAGCTATCAGTGCGAAGAAATATGATAAGTATATTTGGAGCGTGAGATGATATTGCTTATCGACATCTTCTATATGATTTATGGAAGTGCTTTCGGTTATTGCTTCATGTACATTAATGCAATGATGATTCCGATGAGATCGCAACCATCGGGGAGAGATATGTGTACATCGGGATGCACAACATGTTCACTTGATCGAGCTAATTCAAGCTTATTCCGAGTTGACATCCGTAGAGATGATTAGTGACTCAACATGTTACATGGATGTCATCGTCTCTACTCTTGTTGGGTACATGTGTACATTATGGGTTGATTGGTTATATGTAAGATAACCGGAATGCATTTGGTGAAATGAAGATGTTGATATATTGTTCCCATCTTAATTGAATAGACAACCGCTCAAACTCAAAGAGTAATGTGTACATCGGGACGCATAATAAGTTCATGTGATCGGGCTTAATCAATTATTCGGGTTTGATAACCGCAGAGATGATCAATGTTTTAACTTGTTACTCCGTGTTTTCATCTTCTTGGGCTCTTGAGCTTCATACAATGAGACTGCTTTGCTTCACTTCTTCTTGGGGAATTAGTCTTCTTCGAAGTTTGTCGGTTTGGGGGAAGCTACCAAAGATTCACATTTAGAAGGCTCATGTTCGAGACGATTTTCTTAGAAGCCTCGAATGTTTTGGTGGTGAAAGTTTAAGAGATGTTGATTTCTTTCTTCTACAACGTGCTGAACGATATCCTTATCTCAGTACTCATTTCATCATCCTCTTAAACTAAATTATCTTTTTGTATATATTTTATCAAAAAGCAAAATACAAAATTATAAAACCAACAAAAAGAAAATAGAAAATTATAAAACTTTCAAAACCCATAAAAATTAGAAAATCTTGAAAAACTACAAAAATATTATTTCCTTTGTCATGTTTTCCCGTTTCGATAACATCTACGTAGGGGTGAGCATCGGGTCAAAACCGACCCGAACCGACAAAAACTGACCCGAACCGAAAACCGATAAAGAAAAAACTCAAACCGAGAACCGAACCGAAAAATATATATCAAAACCGAAACAGAACTGAATAACTCGGTTCGGGTCGGTTTCCGGGTTTCGAGCCGAAAAAATGACAAAAACCGAAGTAAGTATACAAAACAGAAACCGAACCAAAAAAAATCGGTTCGGTTCGGTTCGGTCCGGTTTCGGTCGGTTTGTCGGTTCGAGTCGGTTTCCAGGTGGATTTGCTCTGCCCTACATCTACAGACTTTGAATTGTCATTCAAAAATGACACGGGTCTTTAGATGAAGTTCGAAATGTTGTAATAAAGTTTTTTTTAATAAAAAATAAATTAAAAAATAATAATAATTGAGATGGAGAAAAATATTGGTTTATTGTCATTTCAGGGAGTAACCCGTTTTTAAAAGAAAGAACAGAGCCATGCTTAATCTAATTTTGAAACCTCATGCTCTGATTCTAAAACAAAAGTTCAAAATAAAAGTGTGTCGCCAAAAAGACAAATGTTTTCTCACAAATATTTTTCCTTCTAATTATTCTTCTGAAAAATATTTGCTATCTAATGAAAACAGAATTGTTTTGAAAATAACTCGGACTTAATTTTGAAAATCATCTGGACATATCATTTGTCAAAATCTCTATCACTCAATCAACAACTTCGGTCATTGATTGAGGGGGAGAATGATTTCAATCAAATAAAAAAAAGTTATTTTTCAAACAATTGAAATATTTGTACGAAAATGAGCAAGGTCTACTTTCGGAAAATCAAAAGAACAATATTTGTACAATTGGACCCAGACCAAGGCTAATGTTGTGTTTTCATAAGATACCTAAGCATGTTTGATCATTGGAGTTTAAAGTCTCTAAATCTGATTCATATCAGTTAAATGTTTTAAATGCAAGTCACATTTTCTCCTCAAAAAGCTTTCGAAAATAATTTAAATCAATTGAGATCACAAATCTCAAAGGGTTTGAAAATTGTGATCGGGGGAGAATTTGAGATTTAAATTGAATAAAACCGATAATTCGATAAGTGGTTTTAGAAACATAATAACAAGCACTCCTCTCTACATGTGCCAAACGATTTCAAATTTTCCATGCACAAGTTAAGGGGGAGCATTTATCTCAAACCAAAAAAAGAATTGAATCGTGATTGATTTATCTCAAAGTGCAGGTTCCCTCTAATATGTGAAAAACATTTTTGAATTTTGATGCACATATTGAGGGGGAGCAATCAAATGAAAACCTCATCTTTTCCAAAATATTTCATTCAAAGTACTTAAAATACAATATTTGATAGGGAAGTGATGATGATCATTTTAGAAAATGTTAATCAAAGATTGGATCTTTTATTCTCAATCTAAGATTTCAAAAGTCCTCTTGCCTCCATGTGCTAAAACAATTTCTAACACTTGAAACACATGTTGAGGGGGAGCATTTCTAAAATATCAAAAACAATTAAGGTACAAAATGCTTTGATTATATATCACAAGTACCTTGATTGATTTTCAAATGGTTTTCAATTGGTTTCGAGTTGGAATGAACAATACCAAAAGACCGACCAATTAATTTTATGCATGGAGTTATAAGGATGGTAAGGTTAGGTATCATTTCCCACGATCCTGCCAGAACCGGAGGGATTTACCCAGGGACAATCCACTAGATAGTGTAGAAGTCCTTAGGTATAATGAAAAAAGGAGAAAAGTGAGAAATGGGAAGAGTGCGGACTGAGAAAGAGCTAGAATTGGAATAAACCAAACAAGGTTCTAGTTATGAAGTCTCGGTAAGCACTGAAGGGGTTGAAGAATGAAAAAGAAATAAATGTGAAAAGGGTGAAAAGAAATAGCCCTCCAATAATTCAACCTTAGGGCAGAAACTGGGTTCAATACATATGCTACTGGTGGTTACTAAGGTAACACTGGTATTGAAGACAAGACGTCATGGATCCAGTGACGCACTGCACTAATCTTCCCAAGCTACTCAAGTTCCTCTTAAAAGGACTTGTTTCATTCTCACGGGGAACCTACATAATCTATCAACTTTCTCTTAGAGATTGTTGATATTGAAGAAGGAGACCCTCTCCCTAGTCTCCGACATAGGAAACCAAAATGCACTATTGAGTTTAGAGCCAAGAGATCATCAATAAATCTCGTTAGGACACATTATTCTTGAAGACTTGCTGTTTCACACAATGTGGAAAGTAAGAATATATTTTAAGAGTCCTACGCATTATCCTTGTGGTAATTGCCAGAACATCCGAGTGATATGTTAAATATTCATAATGAAGATGGAAATCCTGCTATAGCCAACATCAAACAAGCTCTTGGTAGGTAACATGTGAGATCTATTCAATAGATCAAGCTTGTGACAATTGGATAGAAATGATGGGGCGATTCACTCTTGAATCAACCTTGGTCCAGGATATGTATTGACGGATACCTTTGAAAAACCAGTCGTTGTGCTTAACAAGTCTTTTCTCTAGCACATCGACTGTGTATTAATATTTCAAAATTAAAAGGGTATTTCTAATTGAAAATTGATTTTTCCCATAAAACCTTCGTTGTACTGTAAAACTCTTTCTATTAAGCAGTACACGATTATTTTTCAAATCATTTCTCATCAATCAGTGAATCTCAATTCGCTGGTTCACTCACTCTGTGCTGTCTTCTTTGAGATGTTCCGGTTTGAGAACGGCTTGATTAGTCTGCGAAACCCCATCAAAGAGATTCTTGAATTCTACCGATCACAGCAAGATTTGTAATCGATCAACAGGGAACCGTGGTTCTTGTGACCCCATTCAACGAAAGTGATCAAAGAAACTTTCATGCTCTTTATTGCTAACTGTTGTTTGCAGGGACACCCGACAGTTGCAGGTGCAGTTGATCAAAATTTAGGAGTCAATCCATAACCGCATGCTCACACAGCACACTCACTTCTAAAGAAATCATGATAAGTGCATATCTTCATCAACTGACTCTGATATTTTCAATCCATGCTTCTGATACGCTGCTGCAAATATCATGAATCAACAAAAGCTTCTGCTACTCTGATAAGAATATATCATCATCCAAAACTGTGAGCATGTCGGTCCAAAAGTCACAACTTCACATAATGGCGATACAACAAAGGATGAGTCAAAGATTTACTATAGATGATGATCTCAAAGCTGGATCAAAACTCACCATCACGTGGATCAGTTAAAGACCTCCACATTATGATCAAAACATGCAGAACATGAAGAATCAAAGACTACGGGCTACAAAGCAAAGAACTTAATCAAGAATCCAAAAACACCAAAATGTAATATCTGTTTGTAATTGATGTAATTGAGGTGACCTCCCTTAGAGGGAGATTGTTAGGATTTAGAAAATCCGGTAGTTAAAGAGTCGGTCACCTCAAGTATATGTATTCGTTAGAATGCTCGTAGTCGTAGTCATTTAGTGTTAGTAAGTAGTTTGTTAAGTAACATTGTGGAAGACTGACGGGTCTTTACCCACTGTATGCCTGATCCACAGCCCGTAGGAGGCGTGTCTTGTATGAACCTATAAATACCCTTTGCCTAGCAAAGCAAAGGGTTGGAGCTTTCATAATTCATTTTTCTTTGTCTCACTAAAGTTCCCAACTCTCTTCCACTTTCTCTCTCTAGACTCTATTTCTTACGCCCCATATTTGAGTTTTATTATGTGTTTGTGAAAACCAATATGTTACATCCTAGAGTTAATTGTAATATTCTTGGTAGAGTTAAGGGATTGCCTGTCTATGTAGGTAGTTTCACGTACCCCACGGATTTCATAATTGTGGAGGATATTAGTACGGCCATAGATCCTAGCTTGTCCCACGTAATTCTAGGAAAGCATTTCATAGAAAACACCGGGATGACTTATGATCCATCGTTAGGAATAGTTAGATTCAAGGATGAGACCGATGACGTAGCTTACCAAATTCCATTTAAGATTGAGAAATTTTCATCACTATCCAATGATGAAAAAGAACTTAAGCTATCGGTCTACTATAGGAATGAGGAGGATAAGGAGAAGGGAGTAGATTATGTGATGAATAAGATTTTTGGGTTCTATAAGGATTGTTTGAAATTAGGACCGGAATATAGAACCGATTGGGGGGAAAATGACTTCTTAGAAAGATGCATAATAAGGCATTACTATAACATGGAAAACCCCAATAGAGACCGTCATGAGGAAGAAGATGACGGCAATGAAGTCACGTAGGAGCACGACTTCGAGTCTAGCTACAAGACTCATAAATAAAGAAAAGCGCTTCATACGCACATCAAGTTTTTGGTGCTGTCATATATCTTTTTCATTGTTGTTTATTCTCATGTTTGAATTTGTAAAAATGCTTTATTTTGTCTTTAACATCATCTTAATTACATATAAAGGTATTTTACAAAAGGATAAGTGTAGGGAGGATTACATACATTTTTAAAAGAACGTGAACATGAGAATTACGATTAATGAAATTGATATATATGTGTGTTTGTTAGAGTCAAATGCTTGTATCGAGTCATAATGGATGTTTTGCATGAATTTTTCCAGAATCTAAAGGTGTAATTTTTCCAGAATTTTTCCAAGAAAAGCGTGAGCATCGGTTGTCAGACAACTGACGGCGTCAGATTAGAACCCGACAACGCCGTAGAGCGTAAACTTTTTATAAAATTTTCTCGTTTTCTGTGCTACTTATAAATTTTTAGAAATTCTCAAGTCTTAATTTTCCAGAAAATCTGCAAATATCCATTCCACAAGCATTATATCCTAGTGTAGTAGAGTCATATATTGTTTTATCGCCGATTTTACGCGAAGGTTTCGTCTATTTTCTTAAAGTGTGCAGGTTATATTTGGCAAGAAGAGGAAACACAATATTGGATGGAGCTTATCACACATACATTCTTCTTGGAAAAGAATTTAACCACTAATTCACACGGATCCTACCGAGCTAATCAAGGGAGTACTAGTTTCTTTCTCTTTTACTTACCTTCCTTTATCATAACTTTGATACTTTCGGGGAACATTAGAGACAATGTTCAGTTTAAGTGTAGGGAGGGAGAATAAAACGGGAACTTTGAAACTATGCTTATCCTTGATTATTTGTCTTGTCCTAGTTCATTTGTGTAATAAGCTACGAGAAATATTTCTTAGGGAAATTTTAGTACCAAATCTAATTTTTTTATGACATGTACGAGTGGGACTTTAGTCTTAATAAAGCGTCTCATGGATAGGAGTTATATGACTAGCACAAAAACTGTTTACCACTCAAATTCCACCTCAAAAATGTGAGGTTCGCCCCTAGATCTATAGGAATTAAAGCATTCACCTTTAATGCTTCAAGAGTGTACCGGTAGTATAATAGATTCTAGAACTTGTTTTGTGATGCATTCTGAGATCGCTAGTGAGACTACACTTGTGTAGTTAGGAATAACTAAATGATAAGAGGCACTAGGATAACCCTTGCTTGAAACCCGTATTATAATTACTTCTTCCACATCGGTTGAGTAATTACCCCACACCCTTGCGATGTACTCATCTTTAGTACACGATACCCCTAGTTAACCCTTCAGAGCCTATCCTTTTCGCGGTTCTCATGATGTTTCAGTTTTCCGGAATATCAATGAAGAGCATTGTTTACAATCCACCCCCAAATGTACACCCAAATCGCCTTAGCCTACCTTGTATGCACTCACCTTTAGTGCATTATTGTTATTATACTTAACCCTTAGTTGAATTATCTAGTTACTTGCATGGTTGCTAAGTCGAGTCATATCCTTTGTACACAGTTTTGGGATGATTGGGACTCATGGGTAAAAGTAATATTTTATGGAGTAACGGGGAAGGAACGTTAAATTCAAATTCCCTTTATTTACGTAATTAAATACTCCAAGTGTTTTGATCTTTTCAAATCGGGTCAAATTAGTATTAGAGAAATAAAAACTCAAGTGTAGGGATGCTCCTATAAATCCCTTATATTTTGATATTATATTAGAGGATGGTAGAGTAAAAGTGTATGCAAAAGAAATATATATATATATATATATATATATATATATATATATATATATATATATATATATATATATATATATATATATATATATATATATATATATATATCGAAAAAAGAGTGAAAAAAATGAAAAAAGTGAAGGAAAAAAAAATACAGGCTACCATTATACATCTATCTTTATGTTTATGTTATTCAATTTATGTATGTTTGTTTCAAGTTATCTAGAGTTTAGTGAGTCGAGTCTTGGCTTAGCAACGCCATTCTTTTCATGCTTGTAACATAAGATTTTTGACTTGCCACCACTAAATCGCCTATCCAACCAAACCCTTTGTTTCCTTACCGTAAGCCTAACATTATAACCCTGGAAAAAACCTCTTAGATAGTTGTTCCTAGGTGCTTACGCCAAAGCAGTGGAGGTTTGATCTATTATCAAGCCTATGGTAATCTATGTACTATGACCAGGTAATGAGTGTTTATCTTCCATTTCCATTTACTATATTTCATATACACCCGAGAAATGAGAGAATCCAAACACCCCTTGTGAGGTGCTAGTATATAATTTCCGTGCTTGTTATGGCTATTGCGGTGCTTTTACTTGTTGTGAATTATTTTGAACCATTGCTTCATGCCCCCTAACTTATGAAATTGATTGGTCAAAAGCACATTTGCTTGAGGACAAGCAAATACCAAGTGTAGGGATATTTGATAAGGATTTAAAACGTACACCTTTAAGGGGTCATTTAAGCCCTTAATCGCCCACTTTTATATCCGTTACTACTTAATTTCGTTCCTTTTCACTTTTAGGTCTCTTGAAGCAAAATGCTGGAATGATGCATATTTGGACGAAAAGGAGTGAATATCTGAAGAAAATGGCTAAGTCAAGATTGAAGACACTCAAGTCGCTGAATTGAAGGACGGCGTCCCAACTAAAGGCGCGTACGTCGTCCCTCTCACGGATTTAATTAAAATACACCAAGACTCGATGAGACTTTTGTTAAAATACACCGACGTCGCCAGCTTTGAAGAGGAAGGCGTCACCAAGACTTTTTATCTCGATAGCCCGGATCCGTAATCGACGACATCCCTGCTGAAGCCCGACGGCGTCACAACTACAACGTGACGCCGTCCCAACGATAACTTGGCCAAGGCGAAAAGCCTAATGACGGCGATCTGACGGCGTCCCACCTATAAGGCAACGCCGTCGCGAGTGTAAATCTATATATAGAATTTGACTTTTCAGTTTTTAGGGAGGTAGACTTTTTGGAGTAAAAACCCTAAACTTATGTAGTCCGACATGGACAGTATCTTAGGGTCCCGAACCCTATTTTCACATCAAGATAAGTGTTTTACTTCATTAATTTTATTATGTCTTCCATTGAATGTGTGTGTGCTTGCTTATTTAACATGTCCGACTAAATTTCTTGTGTGTTTTCTTAGATCTATGAAACCTAGTTGTTAATTATTGTTAGGTTGTCTCTTATCTTAATTGTAATTGGCTTAGGTGTGCGACTAGGCTATCGTTATGTTTAATTCTTGATGAATCTTTGATAGTTTATGAATGACTTAGTGGATTTCGTTTACTAAACTCAAGGGTGACTTCAAAGAGTTAGGGCATAGGCACAGCCTACGACTTTAGGAAACACAACGCGTTAAGAATAAGGACGTGACAATTCAACCTACAATAAAAGATAACTAGGGAGTAATAATATCTAGGTAAACACATTTTTAATTATCATACGAGCACACATCAATAGACATAAGACTACCCGTAGAATTAGATAATTAGATAGTAGAGTAATCGGTAGAAGTACCCCCCCCCCCACAAATCCAAGCCCCGAGTATAACAACCCGTAAAATTTCGGATTATTATAATAATATTTATCACGTCAGAAAAATTCAAATCAATTATTTTCTGACAGATGCCAATATCTAGAATTTAAAAACGAGAGGTCATCTCGTTTCTTTAAAAATAAGACACCGCACACACGATACTTGTCCACTAAGTATCTATATAGTAAATGTGGAATTTATTATTGTCTGAGTTAAATTTAAGCATACATAAGCTTGAACCGTTGTTCTGGGAAGTTATCCCACACACTGCAGCCCGCAGTAACATACAGAACTAAAAATAAATACTTAGATAAGTGAAATATACACATTTTACCATCACTAATAATTTACTAGATTAAACGAGAGGTTATCTCGTGAATTTAGAAAATCACGGCGCCGTACGCATACCGACACCAAATTTGAAACTATAAACAGTTATAATCAAATTTTTACGTAATAATAATGTTATATTATTACGTTTAAGATATCTTTTCCAAAACATAACTTTTATATTTTTCGGGTACCGGGAAGGTACGTTTACTCGAGGATTCTACAAAACACGGGGTACAGAAAATACATTGTATAATATTAAAAGCAAAATAAAACAAATATTAATCCTACCTCAAAAACTGGTCTGTTGTTTTCACCCTTCTATTTTTCTGTCCCCCACGCCACTCCTACCCTACTGCCTCCGTTCTCTCTTTGTCGACAGCCACAGAAGAAAACCAAACACAAATATGGAGATCCTGTTTTCTTTTTGAAGGTCAAATGCAAAAAGGGATCACCACCAGTCCCCATACATGGTATCCCTATTCTCCTAGCAGTCACAAGACCCTTTTGAAGACGGATTTGATAGCAATGACAGCCAAGAAAGGATTCCTACCCTCCATACGAGACTAAGAAGACTAGAGTCTAGCATTCCCTTTTATTCTCTCTAAATGGAAAGGATTGTCACAGGTTCAAGACATTTTCCGCATAAATAAAAAATTAGGGTTGTCAAAGCAAAGGGGTTTTCTAGATTGATAAGGGGGTTTTGCTAATTGAGGTGTTAGGAGCCTAATTCAAGTCTCAATTTCATCGATTACAAGAATATTCGTGTCCTAATTGGAGTTTCTTTCTTGCGCAATTCATCCCTTCGATCCATCCGCTTTATTGTAAGAATAATATTTCTTGTATTAGTTAAATTTATCAATAGAATTATTGTTTTATTCGAATAAGTTATGGAAAAATGGAAGATTTTTTTTTTATTTAATGATAATGTTGTTGTTGTAATATGTCGTGGCTGTCAAAAGAATAAACACAAGAAGCATTTTGAAAAACTCGCGAAAATGAATAAGTTGATAATTTTTATCAACTTATCTCGTGACTTAAGTAATTCGACATAATCCTTGGACTCAATTGTGTTCCCAGTTTAAATTCCTAATTTCCAGAAACATTCTGGGTTATATTTTCTAGTCGTCCCTGTACTTTATCCCCTGGCTTATTTGATTCATGGCAAATTTAGTTTCGGCTTAGGTTAAAGCTTATTTTGCCCATTTAAGTATTCGGCTTACACAGGCTTAATTACTACTTCTGTCCATATCTTGTTTTACAATTATACGTATGAGCCAACTAAATCATATTTCTAGTCAAGTTCGATCTGTGTGATTACCACAAGGAGTGGTGCGCGCGTCGTTGTGTTATTTGTTTGGTTCGGCCATTACCCGCAAGGGTGCCGTTGTCCCTTCGGTTTGGTGTAGCTAGAAGGTGTAAAACTTGTGTATTTCGGCTGAACCACAACCTAACCACCAGCCTATATGGCTCAATGTAAGGTCACATTGATATCGAGATGGTGTCAAAAAGGGTTTACAACCCAAGTGGGTTGTGACTTGTTTTCGAGTTTTGAGTTATCAAGACATCACAAATAGTGTGTATGCCCGCTTATATTTCTTGGCCCAACACCACCTATGAAAGGTGTTCTCTACCGGCTATTGACACAAGACCACAAGGGTTGTCGTGAGAGTTGAACTTATGTCCATTTTACTTGGTCTTCAGGTCTAGGACTCACGCTCGAGAATACGTTTGGTTTGGAGTCTCGCGTCAAATCTATGTCCAAAAATACTCAAAATTTTCTAAACTGTTTTGGGATATAAGTAGTACGTGGGCCTCAAGCCCATGTCCCATTTATGATTTGTTGTTTTGTTCAACCTGGGTTAGCTGCTGGGTTGCGAAGCCCAATACTATGAAGGGTCCGTTTGGATTGATTAGCCCACTCAGGCGCTAAATCTTCGTGTTGTCTCGAGTTGCATCTGACTCAAATCCCGTCTTGTTTGACTTACTTTCCACCCCGTATCTATTCATCATACCCGAAAAACACTAAATAACACAAATTAACAAAATAAATAATGCACATGTGAACGATGAACAAAAGTGAGAAAGACATGTTATTAAATGATATGAATTTATAACTCAAAAACATATTTGATTAAATCAAGTGAACTATACGTGCGAGATATAAACCTATGTATTTACAACTCAAGGAGAAAGTTATATACTTATGGTTATTGACAACATAAACTTGTAAATATTTAATACAAATATTGGAATGGACATTTAAAATTAATAAAAATTTATTATGAAACTTTTTTCATTAAACGTCACTAACAAATAGAAGTTGTACGCCGGAGTCATGCCCAATTTTTGGCAAATAGATCTATATCATGCTTTTATGATAACAAATAGAATGCTTGTAATGTAACTTACATTAAACTTCAAATGTATTTGAATTAAGTTAACCCTTAAAACTTTCTTTTACATTACGTTAGACAAATAAATGAGACATGAAAACTATATATTTGTACTTCTAATTTAATATATATATATATATATATATATATATATATATATATATATATATATATATATATATATATACAACCTCCATCCATGGTAATCACATAGACCATTAACGTCTTATTATAAGCATACAATCCTTCCGTATGTTATCTTTTGGTCATCATTGAACCAAAGTCGTAATTCCTTCTTCAAGATTCCTTCCATGTCATACCCTCATAAACCGAAATCCACCCAAATCTTTGTAAATTATTCTAAGATAAATGATGCCACATAAATAACAACAAAAACAAAACAAACAATTTAAAATTTATAAAGTTAGTTAAACTTTATCGAGTCTTAAACATGAGTAAAGTCTAAATTGCCGTACTAAATTAGGTTGCATGTCGGAGCCGTGCACTACCACTAATTGATTATCTCCCTTTGGACAACTAATGGCCAAGGTGAGTTTCATAGCCCCTACTTTAATATGTTTTATACTTGTTTTGGGGGAAGATACATGCTCATTTTACTTAAATGATTTTAATTATTGAAATTGTGCATTCCTATGCATACTATGCTTTATGATTGATATGTTTAAAGATACATCACACATAGATGTTTTATGGACCATACCATAATGCTTGACTTAGAATATTACGCAGCTTAGCCTAAGTCCTTAGATCCCACATTGCCCTTTTCATGAACCGTCAATTCCTGTTGGGAAGCGCGAATGTTATAAATAGATCTATTGGGGGTGACTCCCCTGTTCGGTTGGCCCCGTATGGGTCAAGGCGAAACATATAGCATGTCGGAACCGAGTGTATTGGGATAAACACCCGCCATGGGCTCCTTATTTGAATGACTACATTTTGCATACAGAAACTGTCGTAGCTTCGGTTGCATGAGCTTAGTGCTAGCGTAATAGATATTATATATGACATTATATTCATTGTAATGTACATATACCCTACTTATGGTCCACTAATAAAATTCTTTTATTTGAGGTAAATACAAATTTTTATGACATTATGCAAGACGTAATGATCATCAAAACTGAATGTTAAATGGTATACTGTAATGCCATTTAAATAAATCTATGAACTCACCAACCTTGTGTTGAAACTTTTTAGCATGTATCTTCAGGTTTTGAGGTGATAGCTTATCTTTGGAGGCACAAGGCAAAGGCATGGCATGGTCATAGACGATTCTGATTTATGTATTGGGACCACATTTTTATGATGGGCCATTTTCCGCACAAATCAATAATGTAAACATTGTTTTAAGAATGAATAAAAGTTCTTTATGAAAATCAGTTGTTCTATGCTTATGTTGTGGTATGATAGCATCAAATAGTCCTGAATATTAAGTTTCAATTTCCCCCGATAATGCTCGTTATTTATATCATTTATATGGATTTACGCTTGTTTTCCATTGTTTTCCACTTTCAGGTAAATTGCGAGCATTGGAGCTAAATAGACGCGAAAATGGAAACATTACTAAAGATTTATCACAGTATGCTTATTTTGAAGAAGTTATGGCGTAACTCGTCTCTCACATTACGCCGTAACTATTGCGTGACCCAGAAGTCCAACTTATCAAGAGGTTATGGCGTAACTCTTCCCAAAGGTTACGACGTAACTCCATTAGGTCAAAAGAGGTTCCACGCCGATACTTACGTCGTAACTCATCGCATCACTTACGACGTAACCGAGTTTATTGAAGACTACGACATAACTACTTATAAGGTTACGCCGTAACTAGCGATCTAGTGCATTTACGAAGAAATAAAGGTTACCGCGTAACTCCTCTATTGGTTACGCCTGTAACCCGGACCGCCTATAAATACCACACGAATTCCAAAGATTTCAAAGCATCCCATTCCACACACAACACTGAGAACGTGGGAAAAGCTCAAGGCGTGTCTAGGGAAGCATACGGAGTTGTTTCCAAGGGAGAAGTCACACCATTACGATAAGCTTTAGCGTTTTATATTTATTTTACTTTCAATTCATGTATTTCGTACCTTTGAATATTGAATTGATGTGCATGATTATTATGAGAGGCTAAGCACCCTTTGGTGCTAGCCTAGTTACGATTCCTTAATTGTTTTGTTTGCATTTACCTTTACTTCCGTACAATTATTTCTAAGTGTATGCATGCATAGTTCTTTGGTAGTCACCCTTGGTTCGGTAGTTTTGAATGGCGATAGAGGCCAATTGCCTAGGAGATATGACCAACAGACCCTAGGTGAGCAGACTGAGATTGGAAGGGTAAGATATGACCAACTGAGGACCCTTTCTACTTGTGCGATTTGACCAACTGATCACCTATCGTTTGGATGAACTTAAGAATTGGGGGGTGTAGTGTCTAAGTTCCTAATGGCCGGGCACTCACTATTTAGAATCTAGCATGTAGCGGTACTTAATGACTCGGCTTAGGGGACCGGGAACAACAGACTTATGACGGTGCTTTGATTTCTCTGTGGTGGCATCTTTGTCGATAGGTTAGGCGAATTGACCAAATGATGTCCTCTCGAATTTGACCCCACCAAGTAATTGGAAGTAGGTAGACGAGACATAACTAGCTAGGAGGATTGACTAGGTTAGCACCACTATTCCTCTATTGATTTCCTTTACCATTTATTTGCTTTTATATTACGCATTAGTAGTTTAATTAATTAAATCCTATCAAAACATTTATTATTCTGTGACAATTAGACTTAGTAATAATCCAACACACATAGCTCTTGGGACGACCTCGGCTTTAACATTTACTACACTACACACGACCGGGTACACTGCTCGTTAGTGCATTAGGGTACACCAAAGGTATAGCAAGATACTATAAATATTAAGAACTGGTCAGTAAAACCTGCATCAAGTTTTGGTGCATTGCAGGGAGTTATATTAGGATTAATATTAAGTCTTTCATTTCATTTTAAACTTTTCTCACGATCATATTTCAAGTTTTCGTGTACCATGGAAGTTGTTAACATCGATGACCTCATTCTTGAGGAATACTTGGCGCTGACTAGAGCAGATCAAGGGCGGGTCTCGTAAGACCGGCAATCGAGCGGATGTTCGCTTTGAGATTAAAGACCAATTTATGAGGGAGCTTGGCTAACTTTTAGGAACATGGCTCGCTCATTCACTTGCTCATGAACTCGCAGCCTTCGCGGGCTACGAAGGGGGCCTCGGCCCGGAAGGGAGAGTGGCCGAGTGGTCAAAAGCGATGCATCAGAATCATTGAAGTTTTTCTCGTGAGTTCGAATCCTGCCTCTCCCACTTGTTTGTTGTAGACTTCAGAGAAGAGAAAAGAGGCA